>KN500611.1:0-54462 GCA_000787155.1 Scartelaos histophorus | reverse complement strand
TAGGGAAAACTGGATTATTTGAATATAATTTAAAACTATTTAATTATACTTTTGGTATAATTTTGATTTTTAGATTTTATTGGTCGACCACTGCCTCGATTACGACCAAATCTAAAGTCGTTGTCCCGGTGGGCGTGGCTCTAAGCGTGCGTCACTAAAGGAGCCATAGAATGTTCTGTGCGCTTCTACGGGACATCGCCATCTTAGCGGACGACGACGAGCCGAATTGTTTCCCTTAGTGATTTGTGGTCTTACTTTAGTGAATCGGGGACTCTCCTAAACCTCAAATCTTTCACCTGTCTTCGCTGTAAGTGTGTTGCTTTCACCGGGGAGCGCGTCGTGTCGTTGTGCGGATCTTAACCGTTTTTTTCCCGTTTCTCTGCTCGACAAACACGATAGAAGCTTCGAGCAGCGCTAAGCTAACGCTACTTACTTTGTTTCTCCTCTAACACTGTTTATATTCAGTTATCTTTGAACTAAGTGTGCGTACATGCTTTTATTTGTGTGCAAAATATTAGCATTACATAACGTCGTGGAGCATCAAATGACTCTTGAATGTTTTTGGGTTTTGTTTTTTTACATTTTGTGAGTTGGGCGGCAGAGCAAAGGGACTGATCCGTGTCCTCGATATGTTTCAGGTTTAATGTGGATAATACTTTGGTTTGTTCTGGGGCTTTCAGGCTGTTTCCATCGCACTTACTTTGCAGCTCATGTTCAAAGCTTACGTCGTCCAGCTTTTGTTACTGCAGTTTTAGGACCACTTGTCTTGTCCACGTTGATCACCTTAAAAACCCAATATTCTACTCAGACTCGATCTTTAATTCAACAACTTTAACCTTTTTACTTGTATTTGCATGCTGGGTGGACGAGTCCAAGAAATGATTTCTTTGAGATCTGTGGAGTGAGTGGAGCTGGCGCAGTTGCAGTAAAGAACATGGCGGAAGGGAGAGGCCTTGCATAGCAGCATTTGCATGTTTCACAACCTGCCACACTATGAGAGTTCAGCCATGTTTGAACAGTTTACATATTTGTAATGGTTCACCTAAGTAGCATGTTTATTATTATTTGGTCAAATTTGGTGCAGAACAGAAAAGACTAACTATTATCAAATCTTATAAAACCAGAAAATCCGCATTTCTTTTAAAAATGTGTCTAAAGATCTATGCGGTCTCGTAGTACGTAAATCCTGCCAATTTTTTAGTTCTGATAATCATGTTGCTTCTGGGTGTGTCAAATGTGTGCACTGTGAGTTGGGTAGTAATTATTTAAATGATTGAGAGCTTTTCATGCATATTTTAACATCTGTTCTTTTTATTTCAGATGCACCACTCTAAGCGAGCACGCTCTCCCTGCATTTGGCTTGATGAGTACAGTTGGGAAGAGAGGATGGATCGTAAACGAAGAAAATACGATTCTCACAGCAGTGAAAGAGAAAACAAGTCAAGAAGAACTTACCGCCAGCACAGACATTATGAAGGGTGAATGCCTGCCCCTTGTTCTGTTTAACATTGTACAAATCTATAACTGTAGACACAATTTCCAGTCTGCAAAATGCAATAATCACAATCTTGCACTTCCTAATAATGAGTTTGAGATGTGTAATATTTCCCCTAATTGCATGATTCAGTTCTAAAATGTAAAATTTGTGCACTGTAAATGGGGTTGTTTGTGGCCATTGCAGGCAGCTGTGTTATGTTCTTCAATCTGCTCTAATTTTAATTCGGTAGAGAGGCAGACTTTTCCTGGAAGTTACCGGACACCAGTAGGCGCTTGAGCATAGATTCCTTTTTGTCCATTTCAGATGACCGGATGCTAACCTCAGTGGTTGGGCAATAAAGCAGTGCAGAACTAGAAGAATACACTCCAAAACTAATTCTATACACACATCTTTTTGGGCATTTTTGAAATTTTCAGATGCAGCAATTTTTTTTGTTGGACCACAAATGCAACTTTGATGGTAATGTCTAGTGTTTAGAGATGAGCAGGTGTGGACTCCCCAAATTTCACCTCCCCTGGTTGTGTTAAGTTTTCAGTTCACACCTAAACTCCCAGTTTGGCTGACCATTTGACCTGCAGCCTGTGCCTTACAGTGTCTGCATTACCTAAGAAAAACATGAATTGAATTTCATGAAAAGTCAATGATTTATGTTGCAATTTGTTTTTGAGTACATACAGATACACTCCATTATATTGCTTGTAAGTGAGTATGTTTCTAATTAAAAATGCAACATAAAAGGCTCAAGGATTGGGTGTCAGCTTAAGGCGGGCCATTAGGAGTGTTATAAGTTCATCTCAGACCATGACTCCTTAGTGCGCACAGAGTGATCCCAGACCTCCAGTTGAGAGTTATGATTTGTCTGTTTTGTTTCCTCCCAGGCACTACCTAGAGACCCGCAGTTTGAACCAGAGGCCGGCCCCCCCGGAAAGGCCAGTCCGAGACCGCAGCTGGGACATGGCCTGTGAGGACAGCCAAAACAAGACGTGCAGCGAGAAGGACCGGGACTGGCACCACTACAGCAAGTCCTCCGGGCGTAGTGGTCGTAGTGGGCGCAGCCGAAGGAGCAGCCGCCGCCACAGAGACAGGCGGCACAAGCGCAGCCACTCCCGCCACCGCTCCGCTTCGGTATGAGGGCTTTCTCTCTTACCCCCTTTTGTCTTGTCTATGCAACAGAGCAGAAGCTGATTATTTTTGGTGTTTAGTCTAAGCCAATGCATATTTTTGTCTTTCTACATATCTGTGTGTTCCACTCCAGACTAGTAAGCATGACTCCACTATTTGAAAAGTACTGGGTTATGGGTTCAGAAAGAAGGGGATTGACTGCTTGTAGTTTTTGAGGGGAAAGTGGACATAAGCTGATCAAGTGCTATAGAACAACTGTATTCAATCACAAAGTGTTTTCTGTACTTGCCTGAAGAAGTCTCTCATCTGAAAATTTTGTTGCCATGTTTTTCTTCTGTAACACACACTATGTGGTGGCTGGCCCAATTTCTCTGATGGGGCTGAATTTGAATTTGCTGCGCCGTCCATTCGCCTGGCGTGTTACTGAACGGGCCGAATCTGTGCACCCCTCCCCCGCCCCTTGGCCTGGTTGAATGCTTGACGGTGTCGTTGTGGTGGGCCGTGCTGGCTGATGGTTATTGGTGTGATGCCCCGTGCAGAGGAGGAGCCATCACCGCAGGAGCAGGAAAAGATCCAGGAGTTTTGAGGATGATGACGAGGGTCACCTCATCTATCACAGTGGAGACATGCTGAACTCAAGATGTATAGAATATACACCTTTTTTTACTACTGTTGTTTACTCTGTCTCTCTCACTCTCTTGTTGTCTGGTTTATTTCCACAATTTAATCTTAGTGGTTGAGGTTTTTGGGTTTTTAGCTTATTACTTGTTAGTTATTGCTTGTGAACTTAGTATTTTTAGTACTGTGCATAGCAGATTAGTCAATATCTATTCAGATATGTGTTTTAGTCAGTGTAGCCCACTGAGCTATATAACAGCAGGCAGTGAACCAGCCAAAGGAAAGTGTTCAAGTCTCCAATGCCCTGATTGTAACTTAATCTTTTTATTTTCTGTAGATGAGATAGTGTGTACTCTTGGAGAGGGTGCCTTTGGGAAGGTTGCTGAATGCATTGATCACGGAAAGTAAGAAAGACCACAGTTATTTGGCTTTTATTGTGGTGTTTTAAGCAGTTGTGTAATAGTTTTGCATTTTCCAGTAATGGAGCACGAGTGGCTCTGAAGATCATTAAAAACATAGACCGTTATCGTGAGGCGGCTATGTCTGAGGTGGAGGTGCTGGCCCAGTTAAAAGCCCTGGACTCTCAGAACAGATAGTAAGTAACATAAGCAACATAAACTCAGATTAAACTTCTCAAAATAACACTCTGTCCTGTTTCAGTTCATGTGTTCACATGCTCGACTGGTTTGACTTCCACGGCCATGTGTGCATTGCATTTGAACTGCTGGGCCTCAGCACCTACGACTTCCTCAAAGAGAACAACTTCCAGCCTTTTCCTATTGAGCACATCAGACACATGGCATACCAGATTATCAGAGCTGTTCGGTGTAAGTAAAAATGATGATTGTACTGTTAAATTTAAAGAAAGTGGTCTAATTCTGCTTTTGTCTTTTTCAGTTCTGCACAAAAACAAGTTAACCCACACAGACCTGAAACCAGAAAATATATTGTTCATTAACTCTGACTATGACTTGGAGTACAATTCAGATATGGTAAGAGTTTCTGCAGCATTAACAGTTTGTAATATTTTTTTCTGACTACTAATTATTTGGCAAAACTTTAAAGAAACGTGATGAACGAACCTTGAGAAACCCTGATGTAAAAATAGTGGATTTTGGCAATGCCACTTACGAACATGAGCACCACACGTCTGTGGTGTCTACGCGCCACTACCGTGCTCCAGAGGTCATTTTAGGTGAGGGACACTTCTTAACTTGCCTCTCCCACTGATTCTGCGGCTGCAGTGTTTTGTAAGGCTTTTTCTTTCTTTTGCAGATTTGGGTTGGGACCATTCCTGCGACGTTTGGAGTATTGGCTGCATACTTATTGAGTATTACCTTGGCGCTACTCTGTTTCAGGTAGATCATGGTTTGATTTAAAAATTTTAATCACTTTAACCTAATTATAACATGCATTAATCTTGTCTATTTATAGACCCATGACAGCAAAGAACACCTCGCCATGATGGAGAGGGTCTTGGGGCCCATTCCCACAAATCTTCTGCAGAAAACCAGGTTTGTGCAGATATTCGTGTACATTGGTCTTTTGTATTGGACTCACCTCAGCAGTTATAGTCATGCTGACATTTTGAATTTGTGCAGGAAGCGCAGATACGTTCATCGGTCTAAGCTGGACTGGGACGTGCACAGCTCGGCTGGTAGATATGTCCGAAAACACTGCAAGCCCCTAAAGGTGATTTGAAAAAGAGTTGAATCAAATTATTCTGCTGTGGTTAGTCTTCAGAGAAAATTTGTCTCCTACCAATGAACGACTGATGGGCATTTATAGTAACTGAACTTCTGCCAGCAATGCCTCAGAACAAAACCTTTCCAAGTCTAAAATAATTTTCTGTTAATGTGTTTTAAATATGGCTCAGGGCTAATTTGTCTTGTGCTCTGTTGTGTCAGCATTACATGATGTCCCGGGGCGAGGATCACCAGCTGCTCTTTGACCTTATTGAGAAGATGATGGACTACGACCCGGCCAAGCGCCTCAGTCTGGAGCAGGCCCTCAGACATCCCTTCTTTGCCTGCTACCACAAGAGCAGCAGCGTGAGCAGCCGCTGCAGCACAACCAGCCACCACAGCGACAGCAGTAACCATAGCAACAGCAGCAGCGGCAGTGGCGGCAAATCGGACTGAGCTCGGAGCTTCAGGAGACGGGACACTGAAGTCTGACGTCTGAACGGGACTCTCCACGAGAGCTGTATTTGACTGCATCAGTCCACTGCCCTGCTTCCATCTGTGCCGTCTGTTAGTCGTACGTTCATAAGATATGTTAGCATATTTATTTGCCATTGTCTAGCATTTTGTAATTTTTACACAAATCTTAAAGTCATTCTGTCCATTGATGTATGGTTTATGGGTAATGCAAAATATAGTTAGAAACCTTGGCATTATTTATTTGTACAGCATTATGCATGGAAGGGGCAGATTTTCCTTTTACATAAATGGTGTACATTTTTTCATGTGTAACTTTTACGGATTGTTGTGCAACATTTTCCTAAATAAAAAATCTTGAAAGTAACACTGCTTTTTCCCTTTTTTAAATCATTGTTTCCAACCAGGTCTACTGCACTTAGCAGGGGGTCTGTGTGGAACATCTTCTGATTTTAAAAAGTGAAATTGAATGGTATTTGAAAGTTATTGATTTTAAATGTTAATCATTATGAAAGTTCCAAAGGATTATTTAAATAGACACTCTCCCTGTTAAAGTTAAATGTTAGTCTGTAAGTACAAAGACAGGACAGATGGGCGGGAAAAAGGCCAGTTTAAATGACTCCACCAGGTGGCGGTAGGGAGCTGCACAGTCTGGCACCTGAGCTCAAACCTGGCGGGCATCTGTTCTCACGAGGCTTTCTTTGGAAGTCAATTTTAAAGTGGACATTAATCAAAGAAGGTAAAGCGTTAACTTCATTGTATTTATTGAAAAACTAAGTTATTTAAATGATCAGACAGGATATATATTGTTATAAACGCGGCATGTCAAAAGTGATGAGCTTAAATTGATCTTGGTTGGCTAATTCATTTAAGAACTTGTGCAGACCACCATTTTGCTCACATAGCAGTTTTGCCCATTGAAACTTCTATAAGAGCATGTCAGCCTAATGGACTAGTGTGAAACCCGAAATTGATTAAACAAATTGAACCGATCTTGATCTGTCAATGTGCTGGTGCCTCCCACGTGGTCAGCGGGGCGGGCGCACCTCAGAGCCAGGCGAAACTTTTAGGGCAGGCACACTATTGTGCCCATTGGTAGTCAGCCTGTTACTTGTGGGACTCTCTGAGCAAACAACAGCGCATTCTGCTGCTGCAGTCTGGAGCCGAGCTCATCCAGTCCTGTGCGCTCCGTTAGACGCAAGACTCAGTCTAAGATTCCAGCCCCGTGTGAACTGGACCAGGGGTGTTGACAAGCAATAAGTGCGCTGTTCAGTTTATTCGGAACGGCCGTGTTGACTGGAGGAATAATCTCAACCAAAGTTTTTAATCAAGGCACAAGTTATGGATACTACCAACGAGTCGATGGAGGAGCGTAAAGCTGCGTGCCAGTGCGCGCCACAGTCCGCGTCCCAGCGCTGGTTCTCTGGTTTCCCCGCGGCTCTATGCTTGTTAATGTCTCTGAGCTCCATCACCGTGTGTCTCCTCATGAGCTTCAGGACGTACCAGCTGGAGAGCCGCCTGAGCGCGGAGATGCAGAAGGCGTCCGTCTTTCACCCTGTGCACATGGCTTTTCTCAGAGAGGATGGGACCCTTATACCTGAACTGGGAGCTTCTATAGGACAGCTTGTAGAAGAGGTACATGCACTGCACATTTAAGGATGTTTTGTGAACAAGAAGAACCACAAACATCATGTCATGATAATTTCATGTTAGACACTGCAGTCTAATTCCATTATTTGTCCAATTAAAAGTTCTTGTCTATAGACCTTTGTTTAAGAATATAAAGTATAATTATATTAGAAGACCCACTGAACCTAACCGGACTAATAGCTGTTACTTTAAAGTTAAGCTCTTACTTGGATGACATAACATTTATTCATTTAAGCACACTTTGTCACACTAATAAGATGTTAGTCAGCCTGATTATCGTGATACAGATACAGGAGAAGGTGTGATGAGCCATGTTATGTTTTGATTGCAGAAAGTGAAGTCAATGATGCCTAAAGTGCGACCAGCGAGAGATGCTGTCCAAGAGTGCTCCTGTCCTCCAGGTATGTCCCACACCATAACAATGAGTCTCAAACCTGACTCCAGAAAATATTTCACTTTATTCATTCTCTAAAAAGAGCTAAGAACATCAGCTTAACCTAAAGCAGGATTTAACCAAGCAGGTGTATACAGGTTTGAAACAGACTTTAAATATGTCTGAATCAGTTTGAAAGCCACTGACTGCCTTGTGTCATTTTAATGCATGTGCGGGGGGTATAGTACATGCACATCTCTGAAGAGCCCATACTGCGACAGCTCGGCTCTACACTCAGCAGCTCAGAGTGTTGGGGCGTCCTGCCTGAGCTCTGCAGCCTTCAGCCTGTGGGGCTTTTAACAGACAGTACAGGCCTGTGCCAAGACGTGCCACATTTGTGCTGGTGTTTATTACAGCTCGTGATCGGTGTGCGCTGGAGAACAGTGTGTTATCCACGCCGAGCGCACGCATCAAGATATGTTGATTTGCTGACAGACGGGAACTGCTAACTGCACTGTATGTCATTCAAGAAAACCTGCATATGCGCAGTGTGGGAAACACATAAGTTCAAAAGCTTATTCATTTATATATATAAAGTGTCTTGTGCAGAATAGACACCACTGTTGGTCAAATTAGAGAAGAAAGAACATTCAGTCTCATAGAAGGGAAGGATACGATAAGGATGTATTTTGTAATTACTATGCGATTAGTTTTCCTAAAACATTAAATCTAATCTAACTTACTTCTGTAATAATTATATGCATTTACTTAGTATTAGTATTGCTCACTGTTCCACTTGGCACAAATGATGTGAATGTTTTGTTGAAACAATCACTTATCTCCTCAATAGGAAGTAGAATGTCTTTCATCTAAGTCTTTGACAGAGCGCTGGCCGCAAATTGTGTTTTTATTGAAACTGGTATTCACTACATTCCAATATCAAAATTGCATCTCAAGTTGAATCTTTTCTCTCTTTTGCCTGTGAGGGGATCAGACCATCGCTGAACTCAGATTTAGAACAGTTGCTCACTTGAGGATCCTTATCTGTAGATTTCCTTCCCTGCTCCTCTCAGTGTCTCCTGAGTGTGAATAGAAACAATGAGAACAGGTGAAAGCGTTCACCACTGGAATTTCTGGCTTGTTTTCAACATGTTCTGTTTTTTGCGGCCTGAGGTTTTCAGTGCCAAGGCTGTTTAACCCTGTCCAATACTCTCAGTCCTGTTTGCTTTGGTCAGAGGATGAGCACTGTTAAACCCTCGCTGCCCTTTTTTTAATTTTAGCAAAAAGAAACTCATGTGGCAGTTTTAAAATGATTGATAATAATATTGTTTCAGTAGTGAGAAAAATCACAGCGGTCTTGAGTCACATATATTGTTTCGAGTGGTCATAAAGTTGTAGCATGAGCATTGATATAGTTACTTGCTTTTATTAGACTAGTTTTTAGCCATCGGATCGTATGCCAGTGTATCTGTGGTGCTAGTACTAAACCTGAGCATCTTGAATAGTCGTTTGATGTAAAACCTAATAATAAAATAATAAAACTTCAACAAACCCAGAGAGGAAATTGCAGATAACTAAAACATATTGCTTGTTGTTGCTGTAAAGTGTCATGTAATCGAGTGGTTTTGGCAGCTCAGGTCCAAACACTTGATTTAAAGTTGTGTCTAGTTTTACAGAGCCAAAGAACATGATGTATGTCCATTGTTCATTTTGTTTATTGTGGCTTTGATGCTACAGATGCTTGCGTACACGCTTTTCCCCACCCACCTGTTAGATTGCTCAACACTCACTTGTTAACATTTCAAAAGCACTTGCACTTTCTTTGCAACCTGAGAAAAACTCCTTAATGTAGAATGTGATTTGTGGCACGTTGTATTGGAGTTGTTGTTATAATTGGAGGATTGGTCAAATGCAGAGGACAATAATGTGTAATTTAGTGTAATCTGTCTGATACTGGTAAAAAATCCTTCACATTCAATTTATACCTCAAAAATCTGATTGAAATCTGATTGGTGCAATTATCAAATCACAAATGCTGCAGTTATTTAGAACAAAAACAGTCCCCTATCAGTTATTTTTGTCTTGCATGTCCCGGTAAATCTACTTTTTGCGTTGTTAGTTGGTTAAATATCTTTGCTTGTCTGTGCCTGAGTGTGTCCAGGCTCATAGAGTGTGAGTCTATGAGAGTTTTAAGTGACACTGGTGCCTTTGAGGGGCCGGCGCTGGCTCCTCTCTCAACACGACACTGAAAGCAGAGCCGCCTTTCGCACCCGCGCTACATGAGAAACTGGACCTTGGCACCCATAGGATCACAGGCCCAGGATTGTGTTGGGTGTGTGTGTGTGTGTGTGAGAGAGAGACACACACACTGCCACACACAGCACGAGCGGCATCTCCACTATTAAAGCTATGCCCTCACCTCGGGGGGGCTCGCCTTTCAGTGTGGACGTGTAGGCAGAGGCACCAACAGGGGGCAGTATACACGCAGCAGTATGTGTCCACAACCTTTGACCTGTAAAGCAAATAAATCTGAACTTCTCAAAGCTTTTTGGATCATTCAGCAGATATTTTTTATTTTGGGCTTCACTAATAAAGGGACTGCAACCGATCATCTGATTTTGCATCCATTCAAATGAGTGTGAAGTAGACGATAGTGACAAAAATTAACATTGCAATAGAATAAGTTGAGACAAATGAGCAATGACTGTAAACTTAAAATTTGTTCTTCCCATATTAATTTGTATTAATCCAATTTTGCAGCTTTTTAAATGATAAACACTATAGCTTATTCTATATCGACACCTTCCTAAAATAATCACATAATCACAAGTCATTTTTTCAGGTTTTTCAGGAAACACAAAAAACTCCCCCCAAAATTGACTCATCGACTAAGGAAAACTTAGGCAAAAAGTGACTTAGTCAATTATTTTAGGAAGGTGACGATATTCAAAACAATCATATTTTCAAATGTGCTCACCTCTATTGCTTATACAGAGAATGGTCTAAATCTTAAACATTCTATATCATGCAAAATAGATTTCTGTGATCTTTAAGCCAAGTTAGAATGTTGTTACCTCATTAAAAATACCTGGGGTTGTGTTCTGTTTCATTTATACATCTTTTCTTAATTCTGCATTATTAGTCTGTCTAATATCTAAATCTCATTATGCTGTGTTCCACCTCGTGAACTCATGAAGTGGCAGTTTTCAAGTTAACAGTGACGGTTTACCTAATGTTCAGATCACTATCATCTATGGGTAATTCTAAGACTGAAGTGATCCAAATGTTAAACATGTGTGAATGAAACAAAAGCGACTCAAGGTGATGAGGAAATAACATAGATCAGAAAAATAAGTATGTGGCATCTTTAAATCCTATGTTAAAATCGTGACATCTTACTGTTTTTGTGCTGTTTTTAGGACGTCTTCCTTGTTTCCTCCGTTTACGTTTGCATTGTGACACTTTTATTGTCAGTGCTGAGCGGTCGTACTGTCTTATTCAAACGGAGCTGCCCAGTCCTTACAAGACTCAGGTGTTTGTCATTAACAGAGGCCCGTTGGCATCGACACACACACACACGCACACGCACACATGCACACACACACACGCACACGCACACGCACACACACACACACACACACACCACAGCCCAGCGCACACAACACTGTTTACACATGAACACAACAGCTTTACGGTCCAGGCCTGATCTAAAACATGTGGCAGGTCCCATGTGAGAGGGGCATTGTCATCTTTACATTTAACACATTTCGAGCTGGTTTAAGGACCTGAGGCGTACAGTTTACCCACTGAGCAGCAGCGCAGAGTCAAACGGCAACAGGAACGCCCACTCAGGCAACCACTGGCTTTATTAAGTCCTATTCTTCTCTCTATAATGACTCACCAACAGCTTTTTAACTGTCCTGGCCGATCAGCACGAGCTCTGTTACCACTCGTGTGATCAGCTCATTGTTCAGTTAATGATTCATTATGATGATGGCTGGAATTTGACTGGATTTTTGTAGCTCTGTATTTATCATGTGGAGTTTTGTGGTTTGGTAAGATTTGAGCTATAATGAATAAGAAGAAACCTTTTAAAATTAAGCTCTTTGCTTTTGCATTTGTCTTTTGTTGAACACATTTAATGATAATAATACTTAGCACTTGCATAGCGCTTTTCATGACACTCAGACACACAGTTCAAGACAGAACACGAATGAAAGATTAGATTAAAAAAAACTTGCAGAAAAGTGCATTTAGCACTTGTTAGTCCTGCTTGGTCCTGCTTTAGGGTTATTATGGTTTCAATGTTATTGTTCATTTCTGTAGCAATATATTACATTTCAAAATGAGAAGCTGAATTTCTTGCAAATGTGCATATGTTAATTTTGGTGCTGCACTGACCATTGGTCTGTTAATAGCACGTACTTCCAAATATTGGCATTTTTAGCATGTCTCAATATTTACGAGGGAGTTCCTTGAGTCGTGTGGGGCGTCCTGGCTTTTGAAGTGGGTGATATGAGGTCAGAGGGTCACACCCCTGGCTGTGTGGTCAGATCCTTTTCCATCAGATAAGAGCCTATTAACACAAGGAGTGGGACTGCAGGCCTCCATATACCTGTATTTGTGTATGTTGGTATAATTAAGAGGCCACGCTCACAGCGGGACGCCCTGACTTAACACATGCACAAAACTCTGCCTCTTCACCCACGAGGCCTGAGTCAGCTTCATCAGCTTCATCAGCTTCCTGCTCCATACCTGGTGGAGCGTGAGTGGGGTGGGGGGTAGCTGGGTTTAGGGAGACGCACAATAGGTCCAGTAACACCCCCACAGGGCAGCATTAGTTTTTAAAGCTCTAGTAGTAAATCAGACAGGAAGCTTGCCACAGCCTACACAGACTTTGAGTACAAATGCTGTAACTTATTAAAGGCCATTTGAAAACAGTGGAAGTTGTGGAATTCATACGACTTGTTCAAAATGACTTCCACTCATGTTTGAGTCTATGCACACAAATATACACAAAATATAATTGTAGTATATATGGTAATGGTCCCGAAAACGACACAAAATAATTATTTTGTTAAGCCATAGTTTTCACTGCAGTTCTTCTTGATGTAGTTCATGTAGTTGTGGCAGGTATTTGTACAGTAAATCGGGTGAGTATAAAGCTGTAAGAATTGTTGCAGTTGTAGGAGTTATCATAATAAAAAGCAGTAGTAGCAGTTGTCACAGTAAAACTTTCCATGTTGGTAAAAAACAAAAGAAATCCGGGCAGAATTTCCCTAAAAAAGATCGAATGCAGCATCATAGTCTTACAATTTTATCTTTAAATTCATCTCCTGACCCCCAACTCACTGCCCCCCACTGGTGCCACTGTCATAATAATCTGTGTAAGTTTTAAGTCAGTGTTTCCTTTTAAAGATATTACCTTCGAAAAAGAAGATCCAGGTGGTTTATAACATTATGCTTCAGGAAGGAGTACATTTCAAACCAGGGAAGAAATATTTGGGAGATGTTAAATATTTTGCATCCCGCTGCTGTGGGAGAGAGATGTCACAAGCTCAGATTTCCAAAAGCTGAGGGAGGGTTTGTCTGTCTCCATCAAACAGAGATGTACAGAGTAAAACAGCTCATAGCCCATCTGCCGGCTCATGTTCCCTCTGCTGTGACATTTCATCTTTATGAGTATAATTTACAAGCCCCATAACAACAAATAGGAACGTTTTTGGACATTTACGTGCTCCATTGTTGCTCAGAGACACATTATTTCATGTTGGACCAAAGAGCTGCTTGAGTCTGTTTAGCCTGTTTGTATTTACCGAGAAGTCACTGTGAATCTTCATGTGAATCTTCATGTGGACAACAGCTCCACTGACTAAATCCTTTGTCCTTACGTTTAATGTTTTTGTTCAGGGCACAAGAGGACAAGAGGAATTTTAATCATTTATTCTGTTTGGGGAAAATCTTTGGGGTCATATGTGGATTTTTTTATTTGCAAAAGAAGAGGAGTTTAGTTACTTTGGTATGTTTCTCTTGGAGGGGTTTGAGTCGCAAACAGAAGCAGCAGGTAGTAGCACAAGTATGTAAAAGCATGTGTGTGGATGCTGAAATGTTCTGTCTATATTACTACTCTGAAATGCAACCTCTGCCTCACAGTTATTACTACTTAAAAATGAAGTAAATTGGTAAGTACTTTTGAAATTGCAGTCGCTGGACTAAAAACACTCCTGCAGCTCCTATTATTTTCACTGCTTTTGGCATTTCACTTGAGAACAAATCTTTCACCTTAACCATGCATACATTTACATATTAATTTGACATATAAAGGTCTTTTCCAGGCTTGGTAGTGGCTCAAGGTGGCTCAAGGTGAGTTTAATTATACATGTACAATAAACTTAATACAAACTCTCAAATGTAAGCAGTGATTTTCTGTTGTTCTGTTCTTTATCTAATCCATATTTTTAGCAGCCAATCCATTGTGGCTTCTTCACACTAAACAGCTGGATTCACGTCTGTCAATAAGCAGCATGAAGGCCATAGATGTAGTCAACAACTTCCAATAGCTGTTACACCCATTGTTTTACTTCTGGATGTGATTATCCATTGACATGATTTCATATTAGCCGTCAAATTATTTCAGACAGGAAGTGGCACTGAGCTGCTTATTACACTGACTTTATCTCATGTGGTTACGTTTAAGTATTAGAAAATAGGTCTTCACCTCTTCAAGCTGTGCAAGATTTCCTAAACCAGAGACAGCTATTGAGCAATGGCCAACTGTGCTGGGCCTGTTTATGTTCATTTGACATCATTGTCCTCGCGCAGGCTGCTACAAGAGAGAGGAAGTGCTGTTTACGAGCTTGGGTTTTCTCATGGCCTGGTCGCTGTAACAAAGAAGAGATGCAAATGAAAAACAAACACACCCCCAAAGAAAACATGGCGTCGCTCATGTGGTTTTTATTAGCGCAGGTACAGCTACAGCACTGGCACGTCCATGTGAACAAGGGATTCTTGGTTCATTTAATATTTAATTTGCCATTAGACACATTTAAATCTAAATTGTATTTTATTATTACTTAACCTGTGGATGGGCACATATAACTGACAGTAAAATAAAAGGTTGTGCAGTCATAAGTAAAACCAGGCTTCTGTTTAGGTGCTCTGTGCTTATTTCTCCACCTTTTGTCTCCATGGAAATTCTATTCTTTTCAGTGCCCAGAATGCCCCACAGTGTAGCTTTAAAATTTCCGCAGAGACAGAAGGGAGGCACCTGCAGTCCTGATCTTACAGGTCTGATCTGTGAAGAGGCGATCACAGTTAAAACCCTGAAAACACAGTTTTTCAGGGTATTTTAGAGCATTAGAAACACCTGTAATTGAATAAATGTGATGTATGTGTGTTTAAAGATGCACTGTGAACATTTTAGGCAAATCAACTCTAAGGAGACACACAAGTGACATGCCCGTCTGCAGAAAAGTGACATAATGCACTTTTCACATTTTGTCCAAGACGGTAGCAACAACAATACTGTGATATTGCTAGACTAAATTCATTGGTAAACATTTTGCAGTACTACTAAGGTTAGCCCGGGAATTGTATATTTTGTTCTGACAGTTATGGCATTGTCTGATTTTGAAACAGCAGTTGTTTTTCTCATTCACCGAAATCGAAAGCCACATGGACATATTTTCTTAATCTTGGGTGAATCTGAAAGCATCACCACAAACTCAATGTCTTGTCTTGAGTGGCAAAATCTGTTAAAGTTACTGTAAGACAGACAGCTTCTAAAGGGCTGTAATCTGATCTGTTTTTCAACTGTAATGTTATAAATTGCTCTGATTATGTAATGGGTGTTTGGATTCAAAGAGTTTGTCGCTGGAACAAACTTACGAGAAGCAATTGAAGCCAGAACATTGAAGAAAACAAGAGTTGTGGCATTATGTGTTTCATTATTAAACTATGCAGATCTCACAAGCTTTATTAGCTGTGCCTTATGTGGTACAAACTGATGAAGTAACACTGCAGCGCAGGAGTGTGTTACGGAGCGGAAAGAGCTCACTGAGCAGTGGATACAGGCCAAATGTGGAAGTGATTATGATGTTTTCTTTAATTATCACAAGTGACAGGTGACAAGGTGAATAGGCTTTTAATGGGAGAACAGAATAACTATTTAACACCAGCCTGTGGCCTTAGGCCACCTGATCCTCAATGATCTCGCCTTTGTAGATCACCTTCATGTGTAGTTAATGGGTAGGATTTATTACAGTTATTATATGTTACTCTAATATTTATGTCAGTTAATTATCATATCACATTATCACTGACAACAAGAAATTGACAAATCACTAAATTATTAGTATTTTTGCTGTGTTGTTATTGCAATTGCACAATCCGACTCTTCACAGTTGATGAGTTAGAAGTAGTTGGAAGTTCTCAGTCAGTTATTGGGTTATTAACAGTGGTTAACCTGCAGCAGGCAAAGCAGTAAGGGGATGATGCTGCTGGTCTTAGGTTCTAGTAGATCTTTACGTGTGCAGTAGTGCAGCATGTAGTAATCTGTGGCTACAACAAAATATATATTTTCATATATATTTTGTGTGGTAGCCATGCTTAATCTTATTATAGTCGACTACCACATATTATCCCCTAATGTACTTTCTGCTATACAAGTATAAATTACAAGTGTTTGTGCCATAAGTGAGCCTGCCCAGAGATCATCTGCCTTTTAGCAGGGCATTTCCATCTATCTAATCCGGCTGGAATGTAGCATGCTAACTCCAGCTGCAGGCTACTCTCGTGAGCACACCTGGATTTATTGGACAGATAAGATCTGCGACGTGAAGCCAGACGCACAGGGAGGCAGCAGCCCACTCAGAGGTTATCATCCCCCCTGACGCACATCCATCCTGGGCTCTGGAGGTGTGAAGGCCCATGTCCATGTGTCTCCATGTGCGCTGTTCATGTCTGTGAGCTCCTGCGCAGTGTTAAAGACTCTTGACAAGCTTGTCACTCTCCCAGCACCTCTTTAATGAGAGCTGCGCTTGTAAAACAGGCTCTGAAAACTTTGAACTCGCCCCGAGCATCACTGCTCCATGTTATTCTGTCAGAGCAGGGAGGCAGCTCTGTGCAGAGGGGCAATGAAGGGGCAGCAAAGGGCAGCTCTCAGCAACTAAACACCAGCAATCGATCATGATGAGCAGCATAAACAAATATGTGAACTATGCAGGACAGTTATGAAAAAAAACATAACTTGGATTATTTGGGTTTGTTCTGAAGAATTACTGTCAAAAGTTAATCTCACATAATTCAGAACAGAATTCAATTGAGTCTGATTAATTGCTTTTTTCACATTGAATGTCACCTTTGTGTTGTAGACTGGAGTATTCATCCATCCACAATTAAATGTGATATTTTTACTACTCTTTAACTATGTTTTTCTCAGTAAATTCTTTGTCTTTAAATTTGGGACTAAAGTTTTATTTTTGTCATTATTTTATTTTAGTGCTCGCAGTACAGCTGCCATAGTTTCCAGCCTTTCTCCTCTTCTCTGTAACATATTTATCTGTTCCCTCTCTGCACTACCAAATCAGACTTTGTATATAAAAAGACTTATTATAGATGTGACCATAGGCATTTTCTACGTATCATCGCGCATCTGTGTATACATGACGTCCAGCCAGTTTTGGGTCAGGAAGGAGATGGCCCTCGTACTTAAAGTAAACACAAAGTGAGAGGAGCCGGACGGCGCCTGCAGGTGTGCCACAGAACACTGCAGTCAGCAGCAACAGCAATTAACACAAGTCTGTTATTCTGACTTCACTAAGCGTTGCTAACTGCCTAAGTCCAACTCAACTGTGAAATAAGACATTTGGAACATTTGGAAGGAGGCTTGGATAATTATAGATTTGCCCTTTTGAATACCAGGAACTATTTATCAAGTGGTCAGTTTGGAGATGGAAATGGGGAGACAAACCTTAAATGGTGAGTTAACTCTCTGAAGCGCAGATGTTTACAGCCCGTGTAACACGTCTGGGTCTTACATGAAACCACAGAGGCAGTGGTTAACTGTCCGATTTAGGATGTGTAAAAGCCGTCTGCCAAAACCATCGATGGGCAATTTCATTCCACTGAAGTCCACCCAGAGATTTGTTAGAAATTCTGGACGTTTCCTCTGAACACAATTACAGTGAAATTGTAAATTGCTTTGTATTATCTAGAACAAGAATAACAATTGTCTCACAAGTTATATAAATGGAAACAAACTATGACAGTGTAGTGCTGTCTTTGTGGTAGCACATTTTGCATTTGAAAGGGCGTGTAGGGTTAAACCAGCAACTATAACAGATCAGAGGATTGTTTGTATCTAATATTTAGGAAAAGGCTTGATATTTTAAACAGATTCTGTTGCTATTTGAGCAAAAAAGGAAAGCAATATAATGGAATAAATAATACAAATTTGTCACATCAAATTTTAATATATATTGCTGAAGTAGATATTGACGATAATACTGAAACCAATTTATGCCATTGACACAATAACCCAAGAGTAGATTTATTCCAGAAAAAGTATTTTAAATGTACAATTTTATTAAAATTTAAAGCATGAGTTGCAAAAAAATAAATAGTAGAAAGAAAAACTTTTGTACTTAATTTGTAATCTGTAATGACTCATAGAAGTTATTAATTCAGCATCTATGCGTCATAGTCACACATAGTCACATAGTCACATAGTCACATAGTCACATAGTCACATAGTCACATAGTCACATAGTCACATAGTCACATAGTCACATAGTCACATAGTCACATGGCCCCTCACAGCCCCTCAGGTTTAACTGAGCTCTGTGTGACATCACATTTGTGTGATGTCAGAGTCACACTTCCCAGTATCAATTAGTGTGACAGTCTTACTTTGCTGTGTCAGAAGTTAAAAGTCAAGTTAAATATGCAACACAGACTCAAATATTATGATGAAGATTAAGAAAGCAAAGATGATTGATTAGGAAAGGTAATTTTAGTGCTAAGATAAAATGTCTCAAGTAATCATGAAGTGGTTTCATCAAAGTTTAGGTGGTTTACTAAATAAATCACTTGTGCTTTCCAGGCTCAGTTTCTGCCCCAGCTTCTTCCAGCTGCTTGAACTCTCCCATGTAACCATCAGAGTCAAAGTTTACCATGGAGTTGGCAGGCCTGACGGTGCAGTGACAGTGCGATAATGACATTTAAGTGGGTGTTAATGAGAGCACAGTTGTGGACTAATGCCACGCCTCGCTGCCAGTAAAGCCAAACACACAGGAACACTTGCTTTCTGTCAGAATTAATGCTGCAGAGGCACGAAGAGAAGGGGGAGGCAGCCCTGAAACACAACGCACACACGCTCCAGCTTTTATCAGCTCCCCATCTGTTTTATACATACCGAGCAAACCTGTGCATGTGAATGTGGACCTCCATGTTGGCTCCAGACATATGGAGAAGACTTTTTGTACAATCAGGCCCACTAGCCAAAACACCATCCCTACTGGCAGCATCTACCGGGACTTCTTATCTGCATATTTGCTGTTCTGCTCAGAATTATTATAAAGTTCTCCTTAAGTGGATTTGCAGAGGCTGCTCAGCCTATCGTAGATGTCCAGTCTCCTCCAGTTATATTCAGATATTTTGGTTAAACATGTGGACAAGCTATCAGCTCTACATCCTCAATTTTTTGTTAACTGACTTTTCTGTCATCACGTCAGACCTGAGATGGACAAATGCACATCATGAATGTCAAGCTTGGGCTTTAAAATATGGGGGAAGTCAGGAGCTCAGTTAGTGTGTTTGCCCACTGACCCTTAGGTTGTTGGCTCGATACTCTTCCTTATTTTCTTATTCTAAGTGAGTTTTCAGTGGTGAATGTAACTTTTTTCAAGTCCCACACTTTTTAAAATCAAAATCAAACCAACATTTTTCTGAGATACAGGTCAAAATGTGTTTTTACCGTAGAGGTATTTTGGCTAAGACTCTGCTAACTGCAACATTTTGGATCAGTAACAGTTCTGCACTCTCTCTGAACCCCATTTGATTTTGTGTGGTCCCAGGATAGGTGTGTTTTTGAGATATTCACACACATCACTGATTTTGAGGCTGCAGATTTACATGTTGAGTGTTAATTGTTTCCTGTTGTTTACAAGATATTAGGGACAGATCCACACAGAATGGATTGACAGTGACACACATCTCGTTATGTGCTGGTGCAGTTCCACCAGTCAGAGGTCTGCTACAGCGCTGTTTATTTACTCGGAGCCTTTTCTCATGTGCATGTGGTTTGGATTGTGTGATCTGGATCCCGGATAAAGATGGATGAGCTGGGAAGATCGAGACAATGTCAAATGGAATAATGTATTCTGATGTGATGAAAGAGGAGGGATAAACTTAACTACGCTTTGAGTGCAATGGAATTTCATGTCCTGTAGTTTTAGGGTTACTCTGTCAGTTCAAATTAAGCTATATCGCCTTATGTCTTTATATACATCACACAAGCATCGAAGTCCAAATCTGACACACCGCATTATTGCTAATTACAAAACTGCAGGCTTGGCATACTTGGCTGTTTGCGCTATGCAGATCCCTTTGAATCGCATTTGGCCAGTCATAGAAGTATGTACACCCAAATACAATCGCCCAAATTGGCTCTTAAAATAGAGAACTTGTTTATAACGCACATTGGGCCAATAAGTAGGCTCCATAAAACATGTTGTTGAAGGCCTAGCCAGAAACCACCAGCAAAAAGAACGCCTAATGTCAGTTTAATTGGAGGAATTGGAAGAGAAAAATAAAGTGCAACAAATTAGCACAAGTAATTATGAACTGGCACATTTTCAAGCAGCCTCTTTATAAAATAAAAGTCTGGTTCAGTGCCAAGCTAACCACAAACCGCACAAGGATTTAACATAACACAAAGTGCACGAGAATAAACTTTTGTTCATTTTTACTCAATTTTCCATAAACTAAAAAAGTCTAAAAGAAATTGCCCGAAGAGTTATATTGTTGCAATTGAGAGAAATTTCTCCCAGCTGGGGACAATAGCACGAAGCAGGCCTTTAGATAACATTTATGGATTCTAAACACATGTAAAAGGGAAAGGCTTTTGTGGCAGGATGTTGCATTGAATTAACTGAAGTCAATGGTCTGGTGACAATTTGTCTGGAACGATAATTAATTTTAAGAAGTATGCGCAGATTTCAATTTGCCCCATTACCTTTCCAGTCATGTCCTGGTTCATTTTGCGCTGCGTCAAATGGGGCATAAGTACTTGGATTCCTGTCAATCTCATGCACAATCTTCTCCATGTTAGAGGATGCACGCTGGATACATTTATAGACACGGGTATTATATAAGAGGACAGTGGTAGGGTTTAGCGTGAGAGTCTAACAGGACATGAGGGTAGATTCGGCGAGGCTGGGGTTACAGATAAGATCAGAGCAGAGAGAGCACAGCTGGGAGTCCTCTCGCAGTGACCCCTCTTTTCTGCCTCTCTGTGACATTCATTTAAACTCACCATGCCGCTCCTCTCCATCGCACATCTGTCCCTCAACATCTTTTCAACTTTAGCCCCTAGAGTTTATTAGGGATGCAGATGGTATCAAGATGCACAAACCAGAGGACAAACTGATAATATTGGTAATGGTGTAAGATCAAGGACTTGGCGCTGTCTGAAGAATGAATAATAATACAATAATAAAATCGTTCAGTGGGACCGAATGATTCACTTAAAGATACACTGTGAAACTTTTCTGGTGGAGGGTCCTCTACCTGCTTGTCATCATGGAAATGTTATATCTAAAATGTTTAATTGTATGACATTGAACATATCTATCTAAAGAAAAGCAGGGAATGCCAGTTCAAAATGACAAAAATGACGTTCAGCGTAAAATATAATGGAATTTCAACATATTTTCAACATTTACCTCATGTTAGACCTTGCATAAGCCTCATAATGCTGTGTTCGCTTTATTGGGGTGGTTACTATCTGCAGCCCCCGCCCTCCTCCCTCATCTGCAGACCCCAGTAAAGTAGGGTCAGTCTTTACCACGTCTCCCTGTGCGTTTTTGCTGTTCATCCTCTGCTCTTTGACCACCTTCATTAATACAAGCCCCTCTAAACCCGAGTGAAATCTTTCATGTTTTCCCCAGGGTCGTGTCCGCAGACATGACAGTAGACCCAACATTTCACTCTCAGGCTTTGTGTGTGAATTTACATGTGTCGTCTTGTTTAATCGGATCAAGACTGAGCTAATAATGGAAACAGATGTATTTGATCAGACTAACATAACACCACCCGCAATCAGTAGTGTCATTCAGGTCACATTCATCAAACAGTCGTACCTTTAACCAAAACCCTTAGGACCACTGACAGATGTAGTGAACGGGCTCCTCATCCGTCTCCTCATCTTGATTAGGTCTGTCACAACAACAGATTTTAAAGTGCGACTCATTCCAAGTCATTATCAACGTTAACGATTAAAACTGAAACTTCTTCATGTCACTGACGCAATAACTTGAAAGCAGGAAGTCCAAGAGAATCACTGTCTAGTATGAGCTGCAATAAAATAAATCACAAAGAAACACACAAGTTAGTTAAGTCTTAAAAGGAATTATTCAACCCCCTATAGCTCAAATGTATACAATAAAATAAAGAATAAAAAAGTCTAAAATAATAGAACAATGTTTCAAAATAGTGCAAAAAAGGTACCACAATTAATACTGTCCAAACACTTCTTTTTTTTTCATTTCTCACCTTATAGTCACAGTGTAGGTGTAATCTTGGCACAACACTGTCTAATATTTGGTGGAAGGGCTGGACCAGGATGATTGTTTTGATAATTCACCTGTACAAAACGTGTGCTTTAATTCAACTGAAAATCGCTACAAATTCTTTCAAACTAAATATCTGTCTTTGCCATGGTGTTTGCTATTTATTGAAATGACTCTTAAAACACTGACGCTTTTTAAAATGATTATTATTTTAATTACTAACAGGTACTATTTCAAAGCACTGAAAGTTGTGTTATCCTTCAGGGTTTTATCATCTTCACTCTCCTCCTGACTCTCTTTATTTCACAACAGTAGGAGATGCAGATACTGGTCCTGCTCCTTCTATTCAGTGTATTAAATTCTATTCCCCAGTGCCAAAACTCAACTTTCAGTTCGGCGGGCCGGATTAAAAAGATCAACGGGCCGCAGTTGCTCACCCCTGGTCTAGTGGGCAGGGTATGTTACACTAGGGAAAGTGTTGTTCTGCTGAGCTAAAGTGTCAGATGCAGGAAAATTAAAGGAAATCAAGCTTTACAGATTTGTGCAGCGCTTGGTGAGCCGCAGTGGTCAGTATAAAAATGATTGGCGTAAAGTAGCTAATTGGTAGAGCTTAATTATGATCCTAATAAAAATGACTTTACATTACAGCAGATGCCTCAAAAGTCATGATATATATTACAACTGGAAAACTTTGCAGAATCGACTGTGGTGAAGAGAAGTATATGATGAGCCTTGTAGCGCTGTACATTGAGCCCTTTGCACTTGTTGACACAAAGACAGCTGTTGTGTGTTCTATTTTAGCCCAGTTCACTTTGTCACTTAACTAGAGCCATATTTGTAAATGTGTGCATCGCTGACAGGGCTGTTAAAACAGATCACAAGGACCACCTCACTGATAAGATCTTTGTATATTAATAACATGCTGGATTATCAGATATGACATTCATAACTGGATTTCACCCTGGCTCGTGACACACATTAGTGGGTTTAGGGTCCATGATAATTCTTTTTCTATAACTGTATAACCTTTGACCTCTTATGGCTGCAGTGGGGCCTCATAACAAAAGCCATGAAACGCAGAGCTCCTATAAAATGTTGGACCAAGTAGATGTCTCAACTAGGACCTGCAACAATCTTGTTTCAACACGTGCTATGTAAAAGGTGTTTGGAGTTTCCACTGTGCACATTTATTGCAGGCCTGACTGTTCTTTTAAGGGTTCAGAAAATTAAAGAATTAAATTATGTTTTGTCAAAAAAGAAAAGTCTCATTGTGTTGGATGGGGATTGTGCAAGTTTCTTTTAAATCAAAAGCAAAAATTTGGCTTGTGTCCCCATTGCTCTGAAGGGGGTGAAACATAAAACTGTAGCCTTGGTCAGTCGATGTTGAAGCGTGACTCTGCTGCATGGGAACATACTGTAAAAACTGAAATAGCCATGACTCAATGCAATCATTTGTCCATGTTTAACCCTGGGACTCATACTACCTTCTCTTTCAATGTTCTGCTATCCAGAGCATCTTCTGATTTATGAAAGATCCAATGAACAAATGATTAAGACAATACAGAGAATCCAAAATACAGAAGAGAGCAGCAGGAGCCTTGAGGATGGAGTGAGTTTAGTCATGAACTGTTGAGATTTTTTTCTGCTTGGGGTCAAAAAGCCCCTTCTGAAAGTGGATCAAATGACCTCCCCTTAATGGGTGAAGTTGTGCTCCTGCCTATCTGTCAGTCTTTCAGTCAGGCTCAGTGTTTACCTGCCACATGTCAATCCCCAGTCGTCCTGCACAACATGCACTCTGCCCTGGCCCCTCGGACCAGCTCTGACCCCTACGGCAGCACTGGACCCTGTGCACGGTGAAATCAAGTTAGCTGTATTTGCTGTAGAGAGAGCCTGAGTAAAGCAGCTAACGTGGTTACATATAAGACAAACACTCCTGTATAAACATGGTATATGGATATTTAGAATAAGAAGAAGGTTGCGTGACCGTGGATGCATACAGCTCTCTGATTTGATCCCATTTAAAAACTAAAATGTATATAAAAATGGAGATACACCCACACTGTAACTGTCCATAAAGACAAGCGCAAAACTATCTTCACCCACTTTCTTTTCTTTCTTTTACTCTTTACTGTATTCTTTTAGGTCATAGATGGCTAGACAGTATATTTTGCATCTCTCCATAACACATTTAATATACTTTTCTTTCATGTGCATAAAGGGGGCATCAAAGCAGCGTGAAGCATAAAAATGTAGAACATAAAGATCATTGTATTTTTGAAAATCTCCAATGTGAAATCCTCTTTTGCATTTGGATCCTGGCTGTTCCCATAAACAGTCGGGTTGCTGTGTCCGATTAGAGCGCAGTGGTGCAAGTGCGGCCCATGTGTGTCTAGTACCTTTCCCCCTCGAGACAGCTCCAGGAAAGCATCAGTAACATGGACTTTGACTAAAAACCTGCATCTGGTCTTTGTAATGAACTGCAGTTGTACCAGCGTGGAGACATTTACAAGACCGTGGAATATTTTTGGGTGGAATTAAAGGTTGCTATAAGCGTTAATAGTTTTCAGTGCACTTCAATAGTTCAATAGTCAAGAGTTTAGTTTTGACTTCAGAGATTTTGACACTTTTACAAATCAGGGGAGGGTTGTAAAAATGAATGACTGACGGCTTGGTTGGCAAATCCGTTTCAGAGTCTACGTTTGGTAGTCACTCAACCAATTATATGATACATATTTGGAAAATGGAGGCCGCTTAAAATAACATGTTAAATTGGCTAATAAACCCTTTACCATGTATTCATTAAGAAACCTAAACTCTTTTCATATGCACATTTTTTTTAATGATTTTGACCCTAATCCAATTTTAACACACACATTTGTACCTCAGGCCCAATTCTTGTAGCTTTTATAGATCTTTTATTTGACTAGTTTCAGCAGATCAGGATTGGAGCCAAAACCAACTCTGTCACTTTCAATTGACGGGACGTCCGTTGTCGCAGTTCTCTTTTGGGGCTGATTATTTTCTTTCACTATTTCAAGATGTTTCTCCATTGTGAAGGCCAAAAACTGTTTCTCTCTGTGTAATGAGACTCAGGGTGCATTGTTTAAAATGGACTCACACCTGCAAAGTGACTAGAAGGTCTGTCATTCCCATTAAGTTACGAGTAGTACTGAAATAACACATTTTGGGCTTCCAGGCTGCTCCCTTCTTCTCTGTATGGTCTCACAGATGTTTTGGTCATTGGCTACTTAAAGAGAGGCACAATAAAAGTCTATGGACCACTGTATAACATGATCTTAAGTGCCCTGTTAACCAAGTCTTGACCTTTGCTGATCTTTCCAACATTTCGTCCACTTATTTTTTGTCTCAACCACCTTGCGTCTACGCCAATCCTTTTTTTGTTCATGCTTTAAATTGCTTACTCACTTTGTCTTTTGCCACAGACCAAAACCAGAATTTCGAGGAAGCCAATTTGAACATGATTCCATTCATTATTCCATTTCAATTCTGCAATTTTTTCTGGTACATTTAGACCAAAGGGTGTAATGACATGCACGTAATGTCGCTTTCAATGAAAAATGCCACAAAATACTGGGAGGTTGTAACTAGAATGCATGCGAGACTGATGGATGGACCTTCTTTGTAGAAAAAAACCACACTTGATGCCCCATCCAAATCCCTTAAAATGATTTGCGGCCATTTTGATCTATTTGCAGTACGCATCATTCTTTTTCCAGTCACTTGGCCGTCTGTTGACCCAAGCTGACCTTAACATCTTAGGAAGCATCTCTTTTTCCACTCATTTCCTGCACGCTGCTCAATCTGTCGCACCCGTGAGTATTGGGTGTCCACAAACCCCTGTATTGTAAACCCTTTCTCCACCAATTATAGGAGTTTGCATGCCACCAGAGACGCACATGCCCACCTATTAGGAGTTAAGTAGCCCTCTTCAAATTCCACTGGGCCGTTTTAATGAAGCCGCATGGTGTAGGGATTATAAGTCCTGTTTCATTTAGGTTGTGTCAGTTACAAGGTATTGTCAATCGAAAATGAACTAATTATGGATATAAATCAAAATAGCACCTGTCTGTAATATGTAATATATAAAGTTGATGTGCTGGAAGCAGGTTTAGTTCAACAAAAAGTTCAATGGGCATTATGTAAGCGCCTGAAATGGATGGAGCCTCCACCAGAAGTTTTACAGGGCATCTTGTAGTCAAATAGTAAACTTGTCAGTTGTAAAAGCCAGGAAAATGGATCTGCAAAATAGCCTCTTTCAGACTTTCAAAAGTGATCCAAGCCAAAACCTAGGTTGAATTAGTGACAGACGAGGCTTGTAAACCTGCCTCGTGTGGTCCAGTCCAACAGATGAGATGGTGCAGCTCAAGTTAATACAGGCTCTGATGAAAAGGTGTCTGAATCCATTATGAAGAACAATAATAGGAAAGTTGCCTTAAGCCTGATCATTGTTAAGAGCTTAGGGGTTGATGGAAGATGCCATGATGAGTTCAAGGATCATCGCTCCGAACCGAGAAGCAGATCAGGAACGGATTGAGTTTTCCGAAGTAAAGATAGACAGCATCATTTACAGATGGTGGTGCGAATTTAATACACCTGGTGTCAATGGGATTTGGGGGCCATCCTCCCGACAGCTGTAGTCGATAGATGTCTCTGACAGAGGACAGTTGAAAAGGAAACAGTTGTCCAATTGAGAAGCTGGAGGGAAGATTGCACATCAACACGTCCCAGCTCAAGTGGAGAAGACATGTGCTCCGGATACTGTGTCACTGACCACTTATAGAATCCGGGGGGTTTGAAGACCCTCACTGGACAATCATTTTGTGTTCAATAAATATTCATTGAAACTGCACGGCACATCTCTGGGTTATTGTAATACATGCAGTGTTTATACAAGTCCATATAAGGTGCACTCGGTTTATGCTAATGCAATAGTTACTGGCTGCCAAAACCATTCAAACATAAATAAACCTTACATACTGTGCATATATAGGAAGTGCTTTACCATCCACAGCTTCACTTTTTGTTGATAATAAGACGCCCACTGCTGCAGATGGTTCAGTTTCACTGCAATGTTTGAATTGGTAATCAGGGAAATCTCTCAAACGTTGACACTGTAGACATTTTGACATGCAGGCATTTATGAGAATATAGATGCAAGATGATATGGTGCCCATGTGCATCCATCTTCCATCCATGCATCCATATCCATCTTGGCAATACAAATCCATAAATGTCTTTACTGTAAAAGAACATTTTCCCCAGAGTGCCGGGGTGTAAGAGACTTCCTGGTGTCTAATTCTTGTAAATGACTTGTGCTCTTGAAGGTTGTTTAGTTTTGCCGTAGTCCGTGTGTTTGTGATCTGCTGGGGATCTGTCAGATCTCTGCTGACGGAGACCAGGATGCCAGGCACCACTGGGAATGTTGGGAATGCTGGATGGCCTTTCACAATGACCTGTTATGTGCGCATAGGTGCTTGTGTGAGACGCTCATGTTTACTAAATGGACTCTCATTATTGCTGTCAGAAATAGACCCTCATTATGGAGAGCTTGTTTCATTTTAAAGGTATGTGACCTTTGATGTGCATTTTCAAATTTAATTTTCCGTTAAAAAAACACAAAACATTGTTTTTCTACTGGCTTTGTAATTAATTAGTATTTCAGGAACATCGAATTTGTGGAATTGGGAACAGATGTGGTTAAGTTAATAAAGTTTTAAATAGATTTCTTTGACATTTTGTATTGTTCTGTTGTGTTTGGCTACACAACACAACTGCATGGCCACTTTGTTTATATAGTGTTTAAAGGAGCAGTGGATATTTGTCACTGTGATAAGTCTATTATTGATGCGAGTTGCGTGGAAAATTCAGGCCTTGTGGTTAGCATCTGTCATGCTCTTATCAGAGCTGCTGGGGGCCAGGCTTCCTGATCGATCGGCCATCCCCGCCAAGTTGATGCCCCCAATTTGTTAAAGAGACAAGCCATAAAAAGTCAATTTCAACGCAAAGGAGTCTGAATGCCGCTTGTCATGCATAGATCACTGGGAGCGCGATCTGACTTTCCAGAGATGCTGAAATTCCAAGAATATATTTTTGGACCTCCCACTTAAAAATGTCTTAAAGGTAGAGATTATACTTTACTACACAAAGTTATTCAAAGTGCTTTACAGAATACAGATACATATTTTAAGAAATGTTCACAAAAAAAACCTCCCAAAACAAATAATGATTAGAAATTAGCATTAGGAGAGAAGCGTGCGGGTTAAAATATTGCTGTAAACATAACAGAGAGTTAAGCTGAAGTTAAATGTTTATTACAGTTATATTTGTGAATGTGATCATGTGATCTGCAGTGATGTTGAGAGCCAGAACTGTCTTGTTGGGATGAGCAGCTTTGGCCCTCTGTGGTCCCTCTGGTCCCGGGTTGGTGGTATCAAGTTGCCGGTACATTCCCCTCCCCACATTACAGGGCAGAATCAGAGCAGCCAGTGCCTCCGAGCAGCGGATCATAGGATCATATTATTGTCTTCATGCATGCAACAGGTATGCTAATCCTGCGCCCCACTTTGCACAGTTATCAGAAGGACACGTTCACCTTGTACATTTTCAGACAAACCGATAAACAGAACGGCACTCAGGTATTTATGTTTGACGGACAATGACCTGGGCCCCAGCCACTGCGCTTAAAACCCCCACACAGAAGGAGCTTGGCATAGTCCAGGCTTATTTTTATCCGCCTCTTAAATGCATGCGTATAGAGACAGGCCGCTATTCTTGTCTGGACACTCATCTGAGAGAGCGCAGAGCTGCTCATGCACTGGGCACAGGCTTTCAACGTTTCCTGGATAGTTATTTTATTCAGTAGACTGTGATCTCAGTGAAAATACTTATTCATACTTATTCACTTTCAGTTGCCTTCAGTATCTGACCATTGTTATTTCAATATTATCATTTATCATCTATATTTACTTGAGCAATATATCACACTTCAAAATGGGTTACTGTGACAGGCCTAGTTTGTGTTACATAAGGTAATTTGGTTCAGCCTCTACAATATTTATTTACTGATTAACTGATTATATCTTTGACTTGGGCTTTCCCTGTCTGTAATTCCCATTAGTTTGTCACGTTTGGTATAATTGTGGCTAAATTCTCTTCTGTCTATATCCAGACCCAGTGAGGTTTAGTGCCATAAGTGTTAATGTGATGCGGTCCATTGTGTGTGGGCCGGGCCCTGCTCTGCCCTGTGGCTCTGAACGCTCGGCTTCCCTCTGGGCCAGTGTGCTGCATGCTCCACTCACTTCCACTCACTGTGAATGAGACCTCCATATTATTGTGTTAGCCAAATAATTCTTGGTTTAAAATGGAACAATAATGATAATGGCCATAATCAAAAGCATGTGTAAACGGGAGGAAAATCTGTTAAAATGAATTCTGTCAGTCACAATGTGTGGACATAATTTGCTTGATGCTGAAGTGGGTGTCTTCATTATATTGTTCAGACACATAGAAATCAATGCATTAAAAGTGGGTATGTAGAAACTTTATAAAGGCCTGAGCCAACACAGACAGAACCAGACAACGTATCTACTTATAAGCCTATTTTTTATTATGTTTAGGGCTTTGTACACTTTCTGTTGTTGAATAAGGCGTGTTTATATTTTCATAAAAGATCACTGGGTCAGATAAGCAAATTATTTTGAAATAAAGGCAAAAGAATTGATGACATTTAACTTCCTTTTTATTCATACAATTTTGTGTGGCCCCTTCAAAAGATATAGTATTTTTGAGTTTTGAGTTTGTAACAGTGTTAATTCTTCTCTCTGAAACTCCTGGATACCTGGACCTCATCCTCTAGGTTTTCACCCCCTGTAAACTGGTGCATTTTGTTATTTATAATAATAAAACAAAGACATTCTATGAAATACATACTGCTTATCTGTCAAAAATGTTTAGCAAATCACAGATGGCATGTTTCCATTCTGCACAGTGACCTGGGTATGGCTTCCTGTTTGTCAGATTGACTCAAACCAGCCTCGCTCTGTATTGTTTCTTGCATTACTTTGCTCACATTTCTGCACTCAGGGCTTTATAAAGCTTCATAGGAGCTATTTTGTGTGGAAGTCATTACCGTGTGCGGCCTGGCGTTTTCAGGAGTGTGTTTGGCGTGCCGCAGCCCTCTGATGCCTATCACTCTGATTAGAAATGTCATTAGTTTCAGCTCTGGGCCTACAAAAACATGTTTATCTATGGACATGTGAATTACATAACTGCACACTTTCCCTATTTGTTCTTTTGGCTGTTGGAGGAAAGTCTCATATGTTAACAGTTTTTGTGCATTAAACTTGAATTAAACTTTACGCATGCTTTATAGTTTACATTACCTTGTGTGTGTCTGGTAGCTTATATTTGTGTTTTTGTACTTGACAGATGCTTGTGGGTAAACACTCCTGGTCTCTTCCAGATGGAACATCAAATGAGTCCAAAATGCTAAATAAGAAAACCTGTTTTGGGGCCTTTTAATAGTTGATTTATGGATACAGATTGATTGTGACATCTTATTTGGCTTTGGGGCTCTTCCCACGCTCCAGGACAGACTTGTCTCACTGTCTTGTGTAAACTGCTGCATGAATTAGTGTTCTCTGGTAACTTTCCTCATGGTAAAGGGGCAGCAAGTGACTCACTCTGTCCACTATTGTTTAAACTGCAAATGCACTTATGTCTCTCTTATGGTTCAGAAAAAAGGGGACAGGGCACAGTCACTTCTGTAGCTGTTACTGTAACTATGTGAAGCTAAAACTGCAACCAAAAAAACGTAATTAATGAAAACATGAAAAAGGCAGACATATTGTTAAATATATAGAATGATTCAAGGATTAGGCTTAGGAATTAAGGGCTAAGGTATTCATTATTTCATATTTTCATAATAAATTGCACTAATGCTGTTTACCCTAGTCAAGCTTTACATGTTATTTCATTGTTACTTGTGACAGTGACAATAAATCCTTGAATCTGAATCTTGAATCTTGTATTAGTTAATGAGTTATTGAGGCAAATTAAGGTGAGAAGTGTAATTTTACAGTGCATTTTACATTGGCCTCACACTCTCATTATTGTGACCCTTGTTGAAACTTGTTGAAACTCTCTGTCTGTTCCAATTCACACCAGTTTTTTTTTATACTTTTTTTTTATTTTTTTTATCATTGCTGCTTTTTCCGTGCACTGTTCTCAGGCTGGTATGTGTTTGAAGTTGCGTGAGGAGCAGGCTGCCCTCTGTCCCGCCGGCTCTGGCATGCTGTCTGAAGTGTTCAGGCCTTGCCCTCGGCGGTGCCCTGATTCTCCTCTCCGCTCTCATGGCACTGTCTTCATATATTCCCCTCGACATGCGTCCCCTGAGACCCAAAGGTGTGACCCCCAATTGGCTCTACCTCGGCTTGATGTCGGAGGGATGCGGGCGAGGGGAGGGGGTGAATTGTGCCCATGGGAGCGGGGTCACGATGTGCTGTCAAACGCAGCTCGTGGTTAGTGAGACATGAGGAGACATGAGGAGACTGACACGACGGTGCGAGGACAGATGTGCGCCACTTCTCATAACCATCTCCCACTTCACATCTGGCTGCGGGTCAATGCCACTGCACAAGACTGAGCAGAGGTCTTCAATGGAACAATGTCGTAATCAAAGAAGATGCTGATATATAAATAGAAACATATTTTTATATATGTACATGTTACTTATTTTATTTAGTTAACAAAACCTACAATGATAAAGGAGACAGTATTTATAATGGACACTTTCTAGCAATACCTGAAGTTAATTTTTGCGATAGCTTTACTAAATTCTGTTTTTAATTACCTCTAGTTAAAACAATATCTTCACATTTAGCAAAAAAACGGAAAGCTGATTGTGATTCTTGAAAAAATTAGCAATTACTGTATACAGTATCTAAACTATGGTATTACTATAGTATCTAAACTATGTAGTACTCGTGTTAAATCAAAGAGTCACACAGACTGTGAATCCCTCTGGTTTAGTTTATTTTAACTTAATTATTAGATTAGCCAAACCTAAACATGGAGCTGTCATTGTGAACACTCATAAGTCAAAACGTCTTTCATATCTGCACTTTTCCTGCTTTAATTGGTTGTCATTTGTTAAAGTACTCATTAGTGTGTTATTTTGAGGTGCTAGTTCTCTGATGCCGTCTGGGAGAGGCCTGAGTGTGAAATACCAGGAAAAAAACATTGCTTCTCCAGAGGCTTCTCCAGTTATTTGACCATTTTAATTGAGAAATACAGGCAGAATATTGCGACATAATCCAGAAACATGCACCACTTGTGTATGACAGAAAATGATACGATAGGTCCAGATGTGCGAGGCTTCAGTGGAACACGAGAGGAGTAAACCAAACAACTTTGAAACGTATAGCGTTAATCTGTCTTGCATAAGCACATTAAGAAAAATTGGCTCATGTGCTGGTGGTTTACTGTGAGTGTGTAAGTGCGCTCAGGTGGACATCTGTTTAGGAGTGAGAGAGAATTGGCCATTTTTAATGCTAAGTACTGCCTCAGCTCCAGTCTGACTAATTGCCCCCCAATGCCCCATAAATTCCGATGAGCACTTCAGCTAAATTGGGCTTTTGACAAAATAAAAATTTGGCTGAAGGTGCGTAAAATTTTTCATTTTTCTTTCCCGTATTTGCCGTGATACTCAAGCCCGAGTGTTCAGGTCTTTCTCAGTGGCAGCCAGCCGGATGACAGCACAACCCCTGGGCGCTGACAGATGCATCTCACGCTGCGGTGGACTTTTTGATATTTTGCTCCCCTTTCGTAACCCCAAATCCATCTTCGCTCTTCCCAGTGAGAGACCAAAGCGTACCCGGACCACAGCCCTCAGTTTGGGACAAGATGGGCTTCCTGGAGGGTGATAAGTGACGGAGCAGAGCCTGAGTGGGCAAGGGAACGGCCCCGGTGATACCCCCCGTAGGGTCAAGGGCCAGGTCAGAGGTCATTGGTGAGGGAGATGAAGAAGTTTTGAGTTTTGCGAGGTTGGCCACAACACAGATGGGGACCGGCTAAGCCCTGTGGAAGTCATGGGAAAGACTTCTATTGTGACAAGAACAGACATGTGTTTGTGCCTTTAACGTTGTAACGAACACCCAAATATTGTAAGTGAAAGCATAATAATCAAAGGGCAGCACAGTCCGAACGGTGTCATTAAGGAGTTTGTTTTCTGACACGCTACGCATTAATCTTACAAGAAGATGGTGAGTGTAATTTTAACAAGGTGCATGCAAAGCCCTTTATTTACCTCGGCTTGTAGCTCCATTAGCCTGTGCGCAGCAGAGATGTTCCATTGTGTTTGATGGAGGCTGTGACTAATGACAGTGTGTCAGGCAAAGAAGACATGACATAAGAAAGTGGAAAAGACAGAGAAGCCAAGTGAAGATTAAATGCATGTTTGTACCACTGTTTTCTGACCTTTGCGTGTAATCACTTCAAAAGATCACGCAGCCAATTTTCAGACTTTTTTTTCCCTAAAAGACCAGAGGTAATCGCTACAGAGCTAATTGTAAATGTGGACCCTAGACGACACTTCAGCTGTTCACTCCAGTTCAATTTGCATTATTAAAAGAATCAGTTTGTTTTTTCATCTTTTTTTTTTTTTAGATATAATGAATAATGCAGTTTTGGTTTCGTATCTGCTTATCTGTACCATTAGTGGATAGCTCTTTCTCTTTTAGACATGTATTGCCGGGTAGATAAAATCACAGCATTCTATAGGCCAATATTATTTAATACAGATGGGAGACAGCTAAAATGCAGAATTAAGTTGTAATACACGGAGTTCTTGGGTCTAGTCACCAATAGAAATGGGTAATATTTCATGACGAAGTTAAACCAATAGGGAAAACGCTCTCTCTAGCCCCTCATCTGGGAGTTTAACATCATCACATTGTAGATTCTGAAAACCACGATATTTTCAGGCTGTATCTTTGAGCGTTGTGCTGTTCTTTGTTCATAATGTCGGCTTTTAGATTGGGCAGTGTGATGATGTAATACTCCCAGATGGGGGACAGGGTTACATTGTGCTGTCCGTTGAAATATCTGAAAAGTAAATCCACAAATGTGTGAAAAATCCCTCAGTCATCCAGGTAGAATCCATGGCAAAAAGGAAAATAAATTAGTCAACTGGACACAAGTTATTTGGTCATTTGGATTGGAATTTGGTTATTTGGATGAGCTGCGAAACGTATTCAACCAAATAACTTTTGTCCAGTTGACTAATTTATTTTTCCTTTTGCCATAAATCCACAAATGTTGAACCTCATCATTTCTATTACTGACCAGACTCAAGAACTCACCATATAACACGAAAATGCAGCATTTTAACAACATCCATTTTAGCTGCCCCACACCTGTATTTAATATTACTGGCCTGTAGAACATTCATTGTGATGTCATCTGAAACCCGGCAATTGCCTAAAAACCTATATGCATGATACAGTAAATGCCTTTGCTGTGCTGTAATGGCTTGTTCAAATTACCCCTTATAAAAATGTAATCTGGGAGCGTTTGGCAGGAAGTGCTAAATGGACTTTAAAGATAAGGCTAATATGCACAGAGACGCTCTTAATGACTCTCAGAGAAGTGAACTCAGGTTAGGGGCTGTCACCTGAGGCTGCGGCTCTGGCCAGTGCTTAGTCAACTTATAAAGGACTTTCCCTGCAAACCATTTGAACCATCTGACGACTGTTTGAGATTCTATCAGATTACATATGTACGATTCTTGGAAACGCAAGTCAGACTTTAAAAATGGAAACAAACATCCAGTGATACACAGGGCTGGGCAAAATGAAACTCTTTTAGAAACAAATAAAATACCATACACATTTCAATCATTGCTAAACCACAGACTTGTGAAAAATCCCTCAGTCGTCCAGGTAGAATCCATGGCAAAAGGAAAATAAATTTGTCGACTGGACAAAGTTATTTGGTGGAATACGTTTCACAGCTCATCCATGCTGCTTCTTCAGTTCTGGTCAGAATGCTGGAAGACACAGTCTTATATCTGCTGCAGGGAGGAGCTAAATACAATGTAATTACATAGAAACTAACACACTTATGATTAGTACAATAGGCTGAGCTATTATACTGAAACTGTAAATAAACATGTGTTAGTTTCTATGCAATTACTTTGTATTTAGCCCCTCCCTGCAGCAGATATAAGACTGTGTCTTCCAGCATTCTGACCAGAACTGAAGAAGCAGCATGGATGAGCTGTGAAACGTATTCCACCAAATAACTTTGTCCAGTCGACAAATTTATTTTCCTTTTGCCAAACCACAGACTTGATTAACTGCACTGCCCTTGTATTAGTATCAATAGTGTACAATTTAAATACATATTTTAGGTACATTTTTTCATTACTCTGTAGCCTAAAACAGTTATTTCCCAAGTTTACTCAAATACCACTATACTCTAGGCTTTTGTTTATTAGACCTTTTCTTTCAGGTATGGTCCAAAAGGCGGCTGACGTGTGTCCCTCCAAACATGTCTATCCTGATATTGAAACCTCATGTCTCAGCATTCCTCCTTTGGCGTTTTATCTCCAGATGCTCTCAGTGTTGAGCTGTTGTATTTCTTCAGCCTTTTTTCCCAATGGATGTCCATATTCTGTGTGCAGACTGTCACAAGTGGAACATCTTCTTTCTTTGTTCTTTTTCTTTGTTCTTTAGGTTTTATCGAGAATTGGGTTGTTTTCAGTGAAAATCGTGAGCGTATGTGACGGTACAACGGTAAATAAGCTCCAGTGAAATTAAACAGCTCATGTTTTGGATATTAGAAGCATTGAAAACCACCAACTTCCACCAAGGATCTGACAAGTTAATGCTATTCACCTTTGGACAGATTCTCAAGGAATTGTTAAAAAAAATTACCAAAATTTTAACAAAACCTCTTGCTGAATGTATGCGGCATTAGACTTTTTAGGATTTTAAAATGTAAAGCACAAAATATTACCAATAAAGAAAAGTGAGATGACCTTTCACAGCACACACATACATAACAACACCAATGATTTGACTTGTGTGGTCAGAGATTTGCAGTGTCGATATTTCTCAAGTTAGTGTCAGAGCACATTATACTGATGCACAGTGGCAGTGGGATAATGCCTTCAGCCTTGTGGTTAAACCAAAACCAGTCAAATGTGCTTCCAGTCAGTAATGAAAAGGACATTTAACTTCACTTGAACCCTTCCATGCGGATATTGGAAAAAGGTTATGTGATAAAATTTACTGCCTCGAGTTTTCAGTATGTCTCTGCCTGACCCGTGGAGATAGTGGTTAAGTTCTGCCCGCTCTGTTCCACTGTATAAAAATATGGTTGTGATTTAGGACCAAAGTGAAGATAAAAAAGAAGTGATTGATGAAAAGACATGATTTAGTGTGTGCATATGATCATAAAATATTTTCATATAGTTCAATGGTATATGGAGCAAGTTTGTCCACCTCTAGCATCTCAGCGTTGTTTTAGAAGCTACAAGCCAGAGCTGTGCAATATCATTTAGAATCAAGTTGAAATTGCACTTTGAATTGTTACCAAATCACAGAAGTTGTACTTTATTGGGTTATAGAATGTCCACTACAAACAATAGAACATGCTGCATATTTAGTTTACAGGTTTATATTTCTGTCTTTCTTAGATATGGGACTTTTAAATACATCTATTAGCATCATATTACCTTAAGTTGTTTCTGCTGCTTATTTAGGCTGAGTTCCACCTTGTGATGTCATATGGTAATACAAGAAGTGCTGTGTTTTTACATTCCATACACCTAGAATTTCCAATCTTTACTAAGCAAACTGTAATAGATAATAACTAATAATGCAGGATTACTCAAGTATGTGTGAATGAAACAAAACACATGTTATAACAACATTATAACATGGCTAAAAGTTCACAAGAGACAATGTTACACAGTATAGGAGCTTTAAAACTGTAACCTTAATCGCACTTTTAATATTGCGATTCATTTTTTTTTTTTTTTTTCGCCCGATCTGTATATAGCCTTACAAACTGAGCTGATTGGCTGAGATGGGCTCCTGGCAGCGCTCACTTCCTCTTGGATCTTTGAAGTTGACAGTGTGGCTGGGGGGTGATGTTGGGGCTGGAGCAGGACTTTAAACTGTGTACAGATCAGATTCGGTATAACTCAAACACATGGGGTATTATAAATGTTTGGGGTTGCTCTGTTTTTAGTGGCAGCCCAACATTATACAAGCACATCACATGTATTTTCAATTTCCAATATGGGCTCACGTGTAAACAGGGGCAGCGTGTGGGAAAAGCATACCTGCCAAAATGAACAGAAAAAACTGGTGAGTGTACAAAGCCAGGCGTATAAATAAGTACTAATAACTCTAAATGAAAATGAAATAGCAATAGTTAACCAATTAACTGAGTAAATATTAAGGTTATAGTTATATTTGTCCAACAGAACAAGATTCAATTGCACTGAATTGCTCAAGTTTAATGACTGAACAGAATTCAATGTGCTAATAATTTTTCAATGAAATTAGGATGGCATTTATGTTCACTAAAAGCTTAAAGGTCAATTTTAATTCCTCTCTGAGCTGGGTCAGAGTTCAATTTAGATTTCAGTGCTTTAGAATAATAGTTTTCTTTAGTGTTTCACTTACTCATCTTGTCTACAGATCGTTGACCTTGCGGCCAGAGGCTCAACTAACCTTTGGATCTCCATCTCTTTCTCTCCTAAGTCTCCAGTCAATCTTTTTTAGTGCCCTGTACCGAACAAAAGCAGCTCTGATGTGTCTTCTTTTTTATGTCCTTAACACTGACCTCACAGATGCCACCAGTGAAGAGCCCACATGAAATGGACTTATTCACAGTCAGTGTTTGTGACACTTACCTCAGTGGACGTCCTGCAGGGGGCTTATCCCCCAATTACTACCAGAGCGTTTGCATATGTGCACAGGATACATGAGGACTGATGAGATAAACTTAAACTAATGAAATGTCACGGTAGCTCTGACCAAGTGGAGGTAAAAGAATACACGAGTTGGTAAAGAGACGAAATAAAACCAGGGGCACGATATATAATGTCAGAAACACAATCTGAGTATAATATCATGTTGAAAAGTGGATGCCATTCCTTTGATATATTCAGTAGTTCAGTCATAAGTGTTTCAGAGTCTTGAAATCTCGAAACCAGATCCTTAGTTTCCTGTGTGGATATGTTTTCAAAACACATCTTAGGCTCTGCATTCCAAACTAACTCAACTAAGAAGAACTTTACATGTCCAATTTAAGAAATGTTGTGGACCAAGGACTTTTTCTAAAACATCAGATTTATCAGTTTTATTATAGCCAACTTCCTTTAGACTCAGCTTTTTTGGTCTGTGTTGATTAATGTATATGTGCTTAATGTAATACACAGTTGGCTGAATCATGACTCACTTTTTAGTCCTGGCCCCCACCAACTGGAAACCACAGCAATGGCCATTTCCAAATGAGATCATAAGAATCACAAAGTAAAAATATACTTAGCGTTATCACAGTTACATTTGACTCATTTCACTGAACACAAATCCTGAGCACAGTCTGATCATTTGTACCTCTCACGTATCACTATGTCAGACTCAGGTCCTGTTTAGTAGCTGCACTGATGAGCTTTAGCCTCACTCATAGGACTGTGGAACTGTGTAACTGCAGCCTGTTCCCACTTTGAACCACATCCAACTCCTCTATTGTTTTCTCTGTTTTTGGTTTTCCCATTAAGTCAAGTGTGTTTTTGCATGTGTGCGTAAGTGCCCAACATGCAAGACCCCATTTAAAGTACCACTATATTCTGTCTGTCTCTTGATGAAATTGTATGTAGATTTATGAAGTTTAATCTGACTGGACGTTTCAGAGGAATAATTTAAGTTTGGGCATATTTGGCCTATGGCTTTATGGCTCAATCTTTGCTTTTACCCACGCACTGTGTGTGACCCTGTGCTTGTTGGTAGTAGCTCTTATCAATAGAGGCTTATGATAAGTCTTGTAACAGGGAGGATGCTTCAACTATTTCCAAAGATGTGTCTCCCACTTGTCTTCAGTTTTTGGCACAAGACAAAATGAAAGTGGAAAGATAGACCACTGATCCTCTAATTTCTTGTGTGTTATTAAAAGCTCAAGATATCTACTTTACAAAATAACAAAGAAAAGGTGCAGGTCAATAGGAGTATGTTTTACAATTTTTGACATTTTTTTATTTTGTCTGCTTTGTAAGTCTATGTCTATGTAACAAACTTGTAATTACTCCTGTTGTTGTTGAAACAGATCCGCAGGACTCTGCTTGTGCTGTTTTCCTTAAAGGAGTTTTTATGGTGGGGGGTCGACCATTTGCTTGTCTTAATGGCAGTGTCATTGCTTTGACTTTAATGCTCTGCAGTGTCCATGCATTCACTTTTAGGTTTTTCATTGTTAAAATGTAATCTAAAAACATGTATTCTCTCTTTTAGCAAGGTTGCCTCTCCACAGATCAAATTCATAACTTGACCTGATGCTGTCACCTGCCGTACTGAGGAACATTCTTGGCAAAGCTACATCTCCATGTACATGCACGTAGTTACATAGGGCACAATTAATTCCACATTTGTTGTCCATCCACCTCTTTGGAATCAACCCAAAATGTAAACCAATCTGTAAATTTTTTTTGGTATAGAGATGCAGTGTATTTAATCTGGTTCCAGGTCTGAGAAAGTCATAAACCTACTCACAGCGATAGCTACTATTCAGACCAAAGCAGATCTGGACACTTGGGATTAAGCTGCACCTCCAGAGAACTGCGGGTTTGTTTGAACAGCTCTGGATTTTCCAGCCTTCCTGCCCCCTGCTGTTTTCATTCCATTTCTGTCGACATCGATGTCACACAAAACACAACATTATCTCCTGTCGTCTCCCTGAATGGAACCGAATCTGGGCTTATCTGTGCTCATTTCCTGCCCCTCACACCTCACCGCCCGCCCATTACATTTACACCAGAGCGCACTTCAGCGATTGGAGGTACTGGGATTAAGGAGCTCACTAAGGTCAAAGGGGCCCAGGTCCTGGTTCCTAATGAATTTAGGTCAATGTGCACAGAGCAAGATTTTGTGATGCTGCAGCTGCAATGACCCGGTGTGTTGATGAGCTCTTAATCAGAGTGCTTACAGCAGGGTCAAAGGTCAGAAGGCGGTGCAGGATTTTGATTATGCCCATGGGAACCTGTCTGGCCTGGGGTGATGGAGGCGCGGTGGCAGCGGCGTGGCTCATTCTTCTTGTTCAGCGAACATGACTTTTGCACACGAACAACCAACAGCGCTGAGTTGCAATTTACTTCGCAAACAAGAGGGATGTGGCAATTACAAGCAACAATAATCTACTATTTACTTTCAAATATGTCTTGAAATTGTATTGACCATGTAAGACACAGTATAAACTGCCTTTGTATAGCTTGATATACTTTTCATGTTACTAGAAGTTCAAATATTTATTTCTTGTTTGTTGTACAAACGTGTGCATGTGCACATTCAGTGGTGTAACTTTATTCAGCACTTTCTGCCTCACTACTCCCCTCAGGAAGCCAATAAACACAGTGAAATTAGTGACTGCATTTTCAGAGCCAATAGCCACAGGTTTGGTGCTATAGGTCAGAAACACCCCACTGTGCAGTGGAGCTCTGTGTGGGCAGTGTCTGATATAAATCATCTGAACATGTCATTATGAGTGAAAGACTAAAGACAAAGATCCTTTATTTTGCTTTTATTGGGAGTCCCGCTCCTGACGGCACGCCGCTTGATCTGCAGCCAATGTCTGCAGGCAAAGATGACTCAGAGAAAGAGTGAGCGACGTGTTTGTGGAGGAGTGGGAACCCTGTCATGGTCAGAAATGTTTAAAAAGAATCCTTGCTTCTTATTTTTAGAGCCATTATCAATCATAACTGGCAAGAAAATGAGTTGCATAGTTCTCCTTCTGACATGTATTTACATTAGCCGTTCAAAAGTGCAAAGGAGTTCCCCCGCTGGCCATCACCATTGATTTGTGACTACGGCCTTCTTGTCACTGCGCTCTGGCCAAGATTAACACAGTGGTTTGTGAACAGAAACTACTGTAAATCCACCACCTAGTAATGGGAAACTACACCTAAACCAACCTCTGCAAGGCCCTAATCTTTGTCAGGAAATGTTTTCTGAATATGAATATTTGTCAGAAAGCATCACTGGTTTGTCAAATCATTTGGCATGTCCTTGGTCCTGGTTTGGGCCCAGTATTATAGATTTGGTTTTGTCCCATTCTAGTCCTGGTTTAGTCCTGGTCTAGCCCAGCTTTGGTTGTACGTTTAGTCCTGGCTTAGTCCCAGTTTTCATGTGGTGTTTATATGAACACACTGTAGATCTGTGCTTTATGTTCCAAAGGTCCTAGACGTTATGCAAATGGTTGTATTTAAAATAAAAGCTATACAAGGCTGTGTGGGCGTCATAAATCAGTCATCAGAAGAGTGCAGTCTCTGTCTCTGTCCTGTGTTGTGTTTTAACACAAAGTGGCTCCGATCTCTCACATCTGTCACAGAGACACAGCTCGGCCGCATCAGACTCCTCTGAACATCCTGTTGTCTTTGCGACAATATCTTTCTGATGGCTTTAATGGTTTTGTCTGTCTTCAAAGCTGTGCTCTGCTGTGCTCTGTACATTTTACTGATGGTCCTAAGTATGGATAGATGAAGGTGAGGTAGAGGTCAGCATGTTTTTGTGTAGCGACTGGTTTTCCTCCATTCAGAAGTGTATCTACAATGGACAGCAGGAGTTAACTTCATCTTAAAACATGTTAAATTAGCAGCAACATTTGGAGACAGATGAAATATTTCATATACCAAGTAAGAATATATATTATACAGTATAGGACAAGCTGAAAAATGAGACATATATTTCTAACACAATGGTGGGATTAGTAATTTATTGTAGTCATCACAGTAGTAGCAGCAGTGCTGCTAGTACGTGTCATTATTCATTCCTATCAATAGTACGAATTTGGCAGTCTGATAATGGTAGTATAAAAAGTGAAACTACTCATTTGTAGTAATAGAAGTAGCAGTAAAGTAGTTGTACTTTTTCGAAAGTTCCAAACAACAATTTCAAAGAGCTTTTTGTAGATTCTTTGTTTACGTCCTTCTTAATATTTACTTGCTTGGGTTTACTCTGGCCTAAGTGTTCCCTGTGCAATATAAATAGGTGAAGTAAGGGGGAGAGGAGTCATGCACTTTGAAAGAAAGATGGAGGCTGTCTGAGCAGTACATGGCTCTGTGTATTTTTAAGTTACCTTTACTCCCATTACATAACAGACAGATGTTTGTTGTGACCTCTGCAGGAGTTGATATTGACCAGTGCCATTATGTACACCTCTTACTTAAACTAGTGAAGTCAAGTGCCAGATGATAAAAGGGACATAGAAATAACTTATTGTGAAAACATTTAAAACTGAATGGAATATTTCACATTTTTAATTTCCACATGTCATTAAATTGACTTATTTTATATTAATTGCATGTGTTTTTATTGCTTAAAACCTTTTTTTAGTGCATTCTTATTCACAGATCCTACCTGTAGCATTGCCTGATGGTTGTTCCCATGGAAATAAATAAGTGAAATGCCAGACTGTGTAACATTCTAGACAATAACTTCTTCATGGGGACGGACTCTGCACCAGAATTTACACATTGCCCCTGTAAGGCTACTCAAAATGATCCCTGCATCAATGTTGCCTTAATTTACTTCTATGAAATCAAATCTTTGAAAGTGAAGCGTCATCTATTTTTAACAAAAATATATTGTGCTCTCAAGTGAAATCCCAGATGTGTGATTTCTTCAATGGGGAATTCTAGGGAAGCTCTTTTCATTATATGGTTTTTGAATTTTTCAGATCTGATGCAATTTCGTCACCACCTGGATTGATTTTCCTCACAGCTATTCTACACACAATCATTCTACATTTCCCTGATTATATTTGGACCATATATCTCTCCTCTTTAACACTTTTCCCACCAAAACCCTGGCTGATTTGGGCTGCTGTCAGATCTCATGTTCACGTATGCAGGAATGTAGCTGGCATGTTGTCCCTGTGGTGTGCATATATTTATCCACACACGCACTTATAGTCTTCCCTCTTTGTGTCGTTCTCACACACTCTCTAGACCTGGGGCTTCAGCACTATAATCAAAGCCAGATTTCATATTTCTCCTAAGAAACCATTGAAGTCATCCTATGCCATGGGTGATGCCACAGTGAAATTGCATCATAACATGTCTGGACTGTGTTTTCTTTGCAACACAGTAAAGTAGACTCAATATGATATACTATGACAACTCGTAAATACTCTTAAACTATATGACTTCATTCCCTCAGCGTGCTCTGCAGTCAGTGTCAAATCAATAAGTTCATAGCCTTACATTGGTCTGGGTGAATGCTTGTGTGTGAGTGTGTGAGTGTGTGAGTGTGTCTGCTGTCAGTCTGTCAGAGTTTGCTGTTGCTAATGGACTGGACTTTAGTGTGTAACTACAGGGAGATTACACAGCTTCCGCCCTCTTCAATGACACTGTTAGTGTTAAGTCTTAGCATTGTCACGGCAGGCAGACCAGCGCTTTCAAAACTATTTCAACTTGTGACCCCAAACAGATGGTTAGAGGAATATAATCAAAATAAATAAGTGTAAATTATTGAGTCTGATGTGTAATTCTGTCACAATAACACATTTTGAAGTGTGATATATTGTGAAGTAAAATATAATAATGCATTAGTCTTATATAGCCCTTTTCCCAGATGCTCAAAGTTGCTTTACAATTTGGTGCATTATTCATTAATTCCATACCTTGTTGTACTTCTAATGTTGCCACAGCTGCCCTGGGTTAAACTGACAAAAGCAAGGCTACCGATCTGCACCATTGGTCTCTCCGACCCACACACATGCCACACACATGCCTCATACATTCACACTAGGCATACTTCCCCTGGCACCCCACTGTGGCACCTCATTTTCTTAGTGGTCTCCCATTCAAATACTAACCGGCCTTGCTTAGCTTCTGAGATCTGATGAGGTCTGGATTTGACACAGAGGTTTGGCACAGATGACAGTGAAACCAATTTATGCCACTGACTCAACAACCCAAGAGCAGATTTATACCACAAAAAAACTATTGTAAATGTACAACATTGTTAAAAAGCCATGAGCTGTTATAAATAAATAAATAGTTGAATGAAACACTTCGTACTTAGTTTGCATCTGTAATGAGCCACAGAAATTATTCATTCAACCCTTTACAGCTCATATACTATCTTACTTACTTAAGTAAGCAAACATTTTCCAATAGTACAAATAAATTGTACAGATGATAAATATTGATTCCCAGTAATATTGTTCCATCCATTATGTATTTTAGAATAAGTCTTTATAGTAATTATTGTGACAGGCCACTGATGAGATCTAAATGAAACAGAGTTCCCACAAGATGAGACCAGACTTGAAACTGGGTTTACGAGAACAAGACCAGACGACATTTTGATGCCTTTTATAATAAATAAATTGTGTGTTACAAATCTTGGCTAATACTATTTTTATTATGAAGTAGTGTGATGTGTAGTGTGTGACTATATGAACTAATACTTTACTTTGCTTATCTGAATGAGAGTGAGTGTGTGTGTGAGCATGTTTTACCTTCCACATCTGAGACTATAAGTATTTATATTGGAAACTATAGCACTGAGTTCATATATGGCCTGCAGCGGTGAATTTGAGATTAAGAGCCATATTAATTCTCTGTTAAAGTATAATTGTTAAACTGTGGTGTTGAAAGTCCCTCCAGCCAGTGCATGTGTAACCTCTGCTCTGCTCTAAGATGAAAGACAGCGTCCCGTCAGCATTTTGGTTTAGTTTTGTTATTTCAGGAGGCATCAGAGCCTGTATATGATCTCGGCTGAGTCCATTTTATAAATCTGATGTTAAGTTTAAATGGGACTCAGACAGGGCTGCTCTGCCAGAGGTGTGCAGATGTTGGACCTGTCTGTAACAGGGATGTCTGCATACTTTCAGACTAATAATGTTCTGTGGAGAGAAAGAGAAAGATACTATGGAAAGGTAATTTATAGTGACACTTGTCTTCAAGTGTATGGGCTAAAACTTCACCATTAGGACCAGTGAATGTAACTGGAATGACAAAATCATTAAATATTGCACAGATTTTGATGTTTCACAAGAAATTACAAAACTACTCATATCTCAGATAATTTATGAGAAATGTTAAAGTTTGAATAATTAGGGTATATTTTAAACAAGTAAGGGTAGTATGGTGTCAGAAAACTACTCTGAAAAGTTTGATTTTAAAAAGTATTCAAGTAAATGTACCTCCCACCTCTGATCTCACATTGAACATGGTTGAATAGGCCATAGGCTGCTGTAGCTGACTCTCACTTCTGTGTAAGATTTTGAAATGATGAATGGATCATCCCATAATTGTAACAAGGCACACCTTATAGAAATCTGCAATAGTCATAAGCATTAAGTATCAATGTAAAGCCAAAGAGACAATAGATTAGATGCTCAATTAAACCCAAAGTATGGGAAAAACAGGGACGACTCTGTGATTCATCTGCTGCTCAGCTGGGCCGCCCCGTTTGGCTCGGTGTGCCGCCCTAGAGGCATCCAAAACCACTTGCGCTCAACACAAAGTTTCATCCCTCTTTCCATCACTAACAGGCTGTGTAATAAAATCAGCATGTTTCTCGGGGCTCCATTGGACTTTTCCTCTCACCCCTCTGTCTCCAGCCCTGTTTAATTATGTTACTACAAAACTGCTGCAGGTGCAAGAACACCTCACTGGGGATGCTAATGGTCATGGCAATTTATGAGTTGTACAGTACTTTGCAAGAGTTCTTATGTTCTTATGCTAAACAATCATTAAAGGCACCTTAGATAACTTTTCTGGTGACGGGGCTGCTTGTCTCCATGGAGATATTTGCTTAGAATGTCACAAGAATGATATTAACTGAGTCTTTCTGCACATTTTAAACAAATACCATTGTTTTTATTGCTCCGAAATACGTTGAAAACCTGCATTATCATTGTGAGTCTCTTTAAATAGAATGCATACTACAATATCATCTTAATGAAAGCAAGTAGGTGGCATACACTCCACCAGAAAAGTTACATACTGCACCTTTATAATTACTAAAACCATTTGTGAAAGTTGAGTGGAGTTTGTATCTCTGTCCATTTCTAAAGTGGTTCCACCTCTCAATATGTCTAAATGTTAACAATTGGCAATTTTGCATAATTTATTTATTTGAATCACTATTAAACATTCCCAAGATTTCCAAATGGATAAATATTTTGTACATTTCGTTGAAACCTTTGCCCAGGACTGTATCTTAATCAAGCCCAGATGTGGGATGACACACATGTTAGTGTCTATTGGTCGACTGTTATTTTCTCAGACTCTGATTGGCCGGTCCAGAGATGCCATCTATGAGCTAATGCATTGGTATCTGACTATCTACAGGATCTGCTGAGGCAAAGACCCCCCGTTGTGCAGTGATCCTATGGTGGCTGCAATTCAAACAGTCCACACTTTGTTGTTTTAGCCCTCTGGGGATAGGGAAGAGACGATAAAGATCTCTCCGGGATTTAGACTGCTCCCTTTTGTGCAGTAGGCCTACGTATGTCTGCTCCATAGAAACCCACGGATCAGTAATAATGATGTTTGACCCGCAACACATGGGCCCAGAAAGTAGACTGTTATTTTTACAGCCAATAGCCAAGAGAAACATGTGAGGGGGCCGTTGCTGCCGTAACTCACAGTCCTACCTCACAATCAGAAGATGGAGTGAGGTCTCGCGCAGTAACATGGATCTGCACAGTGTTTTCATTAGTGTATGACATTCAATAATATACAGCATGACTTAAACCCACTTTCTCCTCATGATCACTGCAACCAGGAAGCTCCTGGGCTGTGTTTTATCCTGCTTTTATGAGAGTCATCTATAAAACCATGTCTAAGAGAGGTTTTAGCAGTGACACTAGAAATCATTTTTAAATAACATCATAGCAGTTTTAGTGCACTGAGGTGTGTGCTCTACAAGGGTCTTCTATTACGTTACACAAATGAAAACAACATGTAACTCATGCTCAAGAGACGTGTTTTACCGATATATAATGTACCATAATAAAGTATTACACAGTTGTACACTGTAACTGAAACGCCATACACACAGTAAATACAGGTATTGATTAAGTATTATGTTACATTTCAAATTAAAAGTGCACTATGTAACTTTTCTGCAGTTTGCCTGTCTCCGTGCAGATGTTATTGCTTTGTGAACGCTTCACAGTGTAGCATTTCTGTCTTCCATTTATAGCTTGAAAAATATGGACACTCTCCACAAAAAATATAATAGTGCTTGGAGGCAACACTTGCTTGTTTGAATGGAAATAGAAAAGTTTAATGCTGTTAAATATGGTGGAACATTTCAGCCAAAGCATTAACATCTCCATGGAGACTAGCAGTTGGCAGGCCCACCTCAGGTAAAAATAGATTACATACATTACATAGTTGAAGTTTAATAATAATAGTAATAATAAAATGTGTAATAAGTGCTCTCTGATCAGAAGTGAACACACACTGAACTACAGCACATGCCTTTTCACAATGAGAAATAATCCGGCAAATTCAATGTTACTCCTGGTGGCTATAAAATTACAATGGTATAAAAACGCACCAGGTAGAACACAAATAGTACAGAGAGGTTACACAAGAGAACTAAATTGAAACAGATTTTGATGTCCGTATTTCCAAATTGAATTATATAAGGCAACATCTCAGTACGGAGTCAAATTGATAAAAGAATAATGTGTTTGAACCTTATGATTAATAAGATTTTGCTGACAGTTTTCAGTGAGCTGTCTAAAATACTACCGAATGCCATGATTGGGCCGTGTGCCAGACTTTGGATATGCTTATTTGGAGTAAGATTTAAATCTGAGGCTGGCTGGAAAAGCCTTGTCCTCTCCCCGGACACATGGACATATTGCTTTCCGTTGACCTCTCCGTGCATGTGCGGTTGAGGCTCCAGACTGCGCTTGGCCCAAAGGAAACACAAGTCCATAAAGTATGCAGCCGTGTCAAATGGGCCACTTTATTCGGCTTACACTATGTAGAGCACAGGGAGATCAGAGGAGCTGTGACTTTAACTGGATCAGGCCGACGCACCATAAACCTCCTTCAGTGCAACAGAGGATCCTTTAAAAGCGACATCAAATTTAGACTTGTCACCAATATTTCTATACACTGTGTTTAGTCGGGCCCTTTCACAAGCATATGGCTCCCATACAATCAACTTGTGATCATATATGAGAGCACAGGAATAACCGGCTAATGGTCCATTTATTTAACCATAGTCATTTAATTAGCTTTGCATTACAGGCAGAGTGGGGTTGTCAAAAAATACCCAGATACTACTTGATACTAAAATTAGTAGTAAAACTAGACACTCATTTAGTCTTGACAATAAAAAAAAAATAGACAGAATAAAATAAACTGAATATTTTTAGAATGTTTGTAACTAGAACAAGAGCAATCTGAGATTTCTGGTCTCCGCCAAGGGATGACGTGGACACAGAATCCAGATCTGGATCCGGATCATCACCAAAATTTTACAGAGTCGTCCCTGCACCAAGATCTACCTCTGGTGACAATTTCATGAAGATCCGGTCAGTAGTTTTCGAGAAATCTCACTAAGATTATATATCCAGATCCAGATTCCAGGTGCGGATCCGGATCATCACCAAAATTTAATGGAGTCGTCCTTGGGCCAAGATCTACCTCTGGAAGAGGTAGAAGATCCGGTCAGTACTTTCTGAGAAATCCTGTCATTTCTAAATGATAAATAAATAAATAAATAAATAAATAGATAAATAAATAAATAAATAAATAAACCGACTCGATGGCATAATCTCCTTGGCGGAGATAAAAATGCCGTTTTTACTGTGTTTCCATTGTAACAATAGACTGTATGGGCATAGCTAACCTGCTTGCTGCTGCTTTCCAAATAGCAAGTGAGCATGAGCATTGCAAAAGAGAAAAGAGACTTGAAGATAAGTAGTAAGTAATAACCCTACATCATAGCTGATCTGCAGTGATCCAGATCTAGGACTGAAGAAAGCTGTAAAGATGGTGGATTTGATGAGCAGTGCTGAAATAAATCAGAGCCGCAGCTGTAATCTCGGTTTAATGACTGTCAGTGTGTGTCTGCCTCATGTTTATTCAGGCTTAAGATACTGATGCACGGGCAGTAGTAGAGGGAGATAAGTGGAGGGCTCTTCATGCAGAGATAAAGGTGACTGTAATGTTTATGTGGTGAGTTACATGCCAAGGATACACGGTCTACAGTCGGGCTGCAACCATTCACTGGAATTATCATTACAAGTCAACTGAAGTAATGATAATCATATTTTAATAATCCCTATTGTTATCTGGACTTTACACACTTTAAACACATGCCAAAAGACCTATTTAAACAAAGACAGCAACACTGGGCTAATTAATTCAAATGTCAAAAGGGAATAAACTATTTCAGATCAGTTTTACACCAACTTTGTAAATATTTTCTGTCTTTTTTTTGTTGAAAATGTGCATTAAAAATATAAATAAATGTACAGTACAAATATTTGACCAGTCACCTAATCAAAATCGTAGTAAAATGATTGTTAGATGCAGCCCCAGACTATATGTCCAAAGCTCAATTAATTCACAAAAATACATTTTAAATAAATTACATTTCTAGTATTTGTGGTCTTAAGCATTACCATTAACATTTGCATAATTAGTCATTACTTTTTATTTAACCAGGAAAGTCTCATTTGCCCCAGAGGGAACTATTGAACTTGACTGCATTACTTTACACCTTATCCGGACAAAGAAGAATATCTCAGTATTTCCGGGGGACTATAATATTGTCAGAAATGTACTAAAAATTTGACATATGGAAGAACTATTTATCACTTGCTCTAACTTTGTATACCTCCAAAACAACCACTGAGGGATTGTTTTTCAGTGCATCTCCTGCCTCTCACAAATATAATAAAGTTTAAGGCCCCTTTTGTCCGTAGCCACCTTCATGTCAGGGAATTGTGTGCGGTGTTATCTGGAAAATCTGAGATCACCCCAATAGTTGTACATTTCTGAGCACAGCATGGGATCATGGCCTCTTACAGAAAAAAATCATTTTCTTTACTGTTCATAAATCAGTCTGCGCTTGGTTTTGGGTTGGAGCAATACAATGCTGCCGTTAAAGTGTCAGAAATAAAGAGTGATGGGTTTTCACTCGTGTGCGTCTGTGGAGAATGTTATTTACAGCGCAGTGAGACTTTGACCAAAAACAACATCAGATGATTTTCCATGTCTATGTCAGATTATCCATGGATTAAAGCGGTTTGATGCTTATAGTTCGCTGCAGCATTGCCAGGCTCCCTCTAGTGTTGACTGACATCACACTGACGACTGTCCATGGAAGCCCGTCTTGTAATATTATAATTTTAGGTTTGGATTTGTAATGTATGATGTTTTGTATTCCAACCTGTCAGTGCACATCCAGCAACAACTTTTGACTGCTTTGTCTCATTACATTGAAGACATGGCCAAAACTAACAATAAAATATGAAATTAGTTGTATAAGTCTTCATTTTAAGGTTTATTTTGGAGGTAACATTGCAGTAGCACTGAAGTATTGCAGTACAGGCCTATGTTATTCCAATTCTGATCATTATTTTTTAAGCCAAATGTTTTAAACTGACTCAGACAAAGCAGTGCATGAAGCTGTATTAAACAAAATGGTTGGTTATTTTACAGAAAAAGGCATGGTATGATATAATGTTGCATATTCACGGCCTTGAATTTAATGCAAGTTTATAATAGTAACATGCAATTATAAAAATAGTCCTGACACTTGTACCAAGGGGGTATTTAGTGGACTGGCGGCTCTGGCCTTGCACCTTGACAGTTGAAAGGTGATGCTACTTGCTCTTGGGGTTAAAAGTACAAATGGATTTAAGTTGAGGTTGGGGTTAAGCATGTGTTTCAGTGACTGAAGTCTGAATATCAATGAGGATCTGAGTGGAGCAGGACAAATGCAGCGGTGGTTGTGGGGGGTTGTTTTCATTGGAGAGCCCAGACTTGCAAATACAGATCCCTGTGTCAGTGGCTATGTAACTTACACTTCAATAATAGGCCGGGTTATGCGTGCTCACACAGTCACCGCTCAAGTTGGTTTTATTCTAACTGCCCGTCAATAACTGTCAACTTTTATGTTTCTTTTTTCATGTGCGATGATGTGCCGCTCCGCTCTCCGTCTGTACAGGTATGTGGTTTGAGTTTTCTTCTCCATCTCTATTCCAATTTTCTCTTTCAGTTGACAGTCTATTGGCTTGTACTGAGGCCATGAATATGCATCTAAAGCCTTTGTTGCATGTTACTGTATCTCAAATAATACATAACATTATGAGTAATACGGTAATGAGCCATTGACCCAAACGATCTTAATGTCCAGTTGATACTTTGCATTGACATCATCCTATGGGTGTTCTACATTTATCTCTAATTACAAAAAGGTTTTGACAGCACAAATCAACTCACTTGTTATAGTTAAGTCAGCTCTTTATAGTCACATTGTATTATAATAAAGCTCAGATTGAAGTGTCTTAAAGCATCACACACCCACAAGGAAGGAAGTGTTTATGACATCAGTTGCAAAGTATCAGTACATCAAAGTATCAATACATCAAAGTATCAATACATCAAAGTATCAGTACATCAAAGTATCAGTACATCTATAATATCTGGCAAATATTCTTGACCAGTCTGTGGTACAGTCATACGGTCACTTATAGTCTTACATGTTTCTTCAAATTGTTAATACAGACTATATAAGAAGGAATATTACCACTTTTGAATGCACATTTAGTTTCTGATTTTTGTTTTGAAAAATTTTAACCAAAAACCAGCGACAATCAGCATGTTATAGGACTGATTTAGTGAAGCCACAACATTTGGCTTATCTATTAAATAATTTTTCAGCTATATATGCGTTTGGCTTATAGTTGTGATAAACATGTTGTCTTTTGGGTTTAAATTGTTTAAGAAAATGTGTCTATCTGAGTGACTTGTGTGTGGCCAGTAAATCTCCCCCTATTCCGAGCTTCAATTATAGTTTTAGGTCCACAGACAAAAGTGTCAAGTCGAAAGTTGATCGTGCAGAAACCATGAATCTCAGAGGCTAGTTACACGGCACCGGGTCTATATTTAAACCTGGACGGCGACGCGACCAGTTTATTTTGCGCAGTTGCCGTGTAGCGTGTCACAAATTGTACCGTGCGCTCCTCGAGGAACTGTATAATTGGATATAGTTGTTACTAAGGCCGCCGAGGCTTGACTGCAAAATTGCCGATGTAGCTAAAAGTGCGGGTCGAGACGTGGGCCTTGGCTTCTCTGACACTTCAAACGGACGTGCATACAGTAGAACAACAAACCCGGCGCTATGCACACGCAGCCGCCATCGGACCCCCACTGTAGAAGCCAAACAAACTGGACCAAGCAAATAAGACCCCCTCCCTGGGCCTAATGGATACATGCTGGGGGCGGGGGGCGTACTGCAAGAATGCCCAAAATAAACACATAAGTCATAAGACACATAAGCGCGTGTGGTACGAATAGAAACAGTATAGATGTTAATGCATGTGTGAAAAGTTTCGTCCAGGTTCGCGCAGACCTGCCGTAGACACACACACTGCAGTTGTCAGTGAGAAGGAAAAGTCCCTGCAGCCATTCTGGACCGATGTAAATTTGGCAAAGGTTTCGTAAAAAATGGCGAGTTCTGTTTCTCATCTTTATCTTGTAATGTGTATCTTTACTGTAATAGATTGAAAGCAGTCCAAGTCTACAAGAGTAACCCGTAACATAAGGAGGAATCGTGTGTGTTTATCGTAATACATTGCAAATCGGAGACAGTTATTTGTTCGATCCGGGATGAGAGAAGTGAAGGTAAGAAACAAGGTCAAGGCGACAGACGAGAAAACTCTAGGCCTGCAGATTTTAGGATTGGGCGCCAGTTGCAAATAGTCTTTTCTGTACTTTCGGACTAAGAACTCTCATTCATTCTCATTGGGAAACTCCAGATCTTGCATTACATCTTACATTGAGAACTTGTTTTGGAACTCCTTGAGAACTGACACAGAGCGGACACACGTGGGCTTAAGACAGATTAGCGTCCAAAATCCAAACATTTAAAAGGTCTCGGTCAGATGCAGCTTTGAGGAAGTCCACTCATCTCTCTGTAAACACACTTTCTGTAGTGAATTGTGTTTATGAATGGGTTTTTAGTGAGCATTTCTCTTCAGTTTCTTCATCCGATTGTTTACCAAATACCTAAAAAGCATTGAGTCATAGTGACAAGTTTGGGAAACCTTAATATAAAACTGGGAAAATGATAGGGCTTACTTTTGTTGTTTTATGTGGTTTTACGTTTAATTCTTTATGGCAACAATTACCCAGACGGTGCGATGGAAAAACCTCAAACACAGGTTCAAATCTGTCCCATATTAATGTCTTCAACTCTTTTAAAACCAATAAATTGTCTGTAATTATGATTCGATCAAAGATAAGCAGGAGCCACGGGGTTTAAACGGAAAAATAAACAAAAAAAACCCTCAACTCCTTTCTTATTTAGAGAGTATCCCCCAGCCTGTGTGCGTCTCTGCTACAGTAGCTTCTAATGAGTGATTAAAGCCATGTTTAAGGCAGCGTAATGTGCATGGATAACCCGATTGTCCACACTTGACATCGAACACTGTCTGTTGGCAAAGGGCTAAGAGCTTTTCAGATACTGAGTCGAACCGAAAAAGCAGGCCACATCTTAAAAGTAAGTTAGAAGTATAAACTTGCATGTTATTAGATTTACTAGTAAAAGCTAATGCCATATTTCTGTAGAAAAACAAGTCAGTCATAATACAGCAAGTTTCTGATCTCATTTTCAGCCACATGTCATGAAAGAGGGGCTTAAATGTTTTCTTTTCTAGGATTATAGTTTGTCTCTTTTTAATAATCTGTAATAAATAAACAAATACATACATTAATTAATAATAATAATACTAATAATACTA
>JACN01153757.1:0-13774 GCA_000787155.1 Scartelaos histophorus | reverse complement strand
TTGTCACTGGCGAGGGCTAATAATAGTATAATAAACATTTTTCAGGGGTATAATAATAATATACTATTGTAAGAAAACTTAAACTAAAGTGTATGTGTATATTTGGACCACATAATGTAGATATAGTTACAGTAGCTGTACAATCAAATGTAAGTTAAATTTTTAGTGCTTTATTAAATATTATGTAAAAGTATGTAAATAGGAGTTAAACATATGTTACTTTACTTTTAACTCTAAAATGATGCTCTATTTACTTCCTCTCTGTGGATTTCACCTCAAAATCCCCCTGACACAAACAACTGAGTATGCAAATGAGCCAAGTTATCCATGCATGCTCGCACAGTCTGTCCTTATCACAAACCAGACATGAGTGGACGAGCTCCGGTTCCCCCATGGCTCTGTCACCGGGGAACCGAGCCAAGACAAACGGGACGCAGAGGGACACCGAGGGACTGCAGACCGAACCGGATGAGACCACCGCCGCTGAGGGCCAAATGTCACTGCGACGACCCCGCACTCGACCGAGAGGGAAAGGTCAAGTGTGCTGTGAAGACGCGTCATCGATGTGACCCTGTGATTTGAAGGCCTTAAGTAGATATGTTAAAGATAATGGGTTCGTCACCTTATTTCTGTGGAAATGTCAGTGCTTGGGATGTTCTACAGTATGACACTAAAGAGCTCTGCCGTACATTTATTTTATTATAGGTGGTTATATTGCTCAAAAATACCTAGAAAAACAGGATCTGATCAAACTTGCCCTGGTTTGGTCTCCATGATAATAGAAAGGTTTGATGCTATACTATAAAACATCTCATAAAGCAACATCTCCATAGAGAAAAACTAGATGGACCCTTCACCAGAAAAGTTACACTATGGCCCTTGAAAATACAGAAGGCAGAAGTATCATCGAAGTCTTAAGTATAGTAAAATGTATTGGTTTTTGCTTTCTGTGTTAGTATTCCACAGGCATAAGCGAAAAATAAATGCATGGATAAAACATGTATAAAAGTGCACATAATAATGACACCGTGACCACATCAATAGTGGAGTGACCAGCTGCTGTACTGAAAAAGCATGTTGGACTTCTCAGATTACAATCTCATCAATACTCTTAGTTAGCATTTTGGTCTCACTGTGTAACAGGATTACGTCAGTGGCTTAGTTCGCCCCTAGTGCTTGTCCAAAGAGGCAACAACACAAGTTTAAACATGAAGATAAGACACAGTTGTTGAACAGTGTATGTGTCAGCAGAGTGGATTCTGAAACTAAGGATAAAGAGAGACGACAAGCTAAAATAAAATACCTAGAGCTACTGTGCATTATAAAGAACTAACTACTTCAAGGATAGATATATTCTGATCCAAATAGCATTCAAATAATAAGGATTAATCAGTTATTAAGGTGTAGCTCCAGGAGTCAGAGAGCTGGAAAAAGAGTGTACAGTGTTCACTTGTATGATTTATGATTATTTAAAGCAGGACCATAAATCTGCTCTTTGCCGCTGTGTCCTCATCCATTTATCACTTTGCTCAAACATCAATAAGACCACGACTTGTGCAGTTATGGTATGATCCTAAATATGCTACTGAGCAAACACACATAACGTACTATGCAAATTACTGTAATATAATGTTCCCACATATGAATATATTACTTACAGCAGACCAGTCATTTAACTCTTAACTTACTATGTGCTTTAATGGTAAATTACAATAACAATATAGCAATGTCCAGTCCTCATTAGAGAGCATTTTGAACCTTACATACAACATTCTTCTACAGAGTGTCACTCTGTAATACAAAAGAACTGTTGATTCATTAAATGTCTTTGAAGGGCAAAAGTGATTCAACACAAACAGAAAAACTGCATCTCTGCCCTCCATATTTCTGGACTATTATATTGTATGGACATACTAGTCACTAGTCACTTATCTCAAAATGGTAATGAACATTTGTGTGTTAAAAAAAATGGTAATGATTAATTTGCCATCTTACATACACATAATATGTGATAGTATCTGTATAGATTATAATATAGTTGGCTGCTCTTTTTTCAGCTTTACATTTTACACATAACTGTATATTGAGAATATATCAAAACAAAAATGTAATTGTGTCATCTGGGCAAAAAAAACCCAGACAAACATGTTTTTGTCCAGTTGATAGAATTACATTTTTATTTTTGCTGAGGATCCTCCCTGGATGAATGAGAGATTACACAGACATATGAGGTATATCATATCTCTAATTAGCCCATCCTGGTTAGATCTTTCAATATACTGCATTATTACTGGATTTAACTCCAAAATTAATCTACTAAATTGAGCTAATTTCCCTGTTAAAATCCAGTGAAGGTCTTAATTGTGCTGGTTGAGTGCGTACTTGTCTGCGCAGGTCCTGGTTGGATACGATGATGACATTGGGTGGGTCTCCAACAGCTGTGGCTGCTCCTCCGATGTTGGTGAAGATTACCTCTGCAATCAGGACATGCCGGGGGTCCAGATTAAGCACCTCACACAACCTGCAACACAGACCACAGATCACATCACAAACACACACAGCAAAGCTCTTTTTAAGGAGGATTAAAGGCAACAGGTGGCAGGATAAATGTACATGGGTTATTGGAAAATGGAGCAATGTGGCTAACTATGAACATGTTTGTATTCATGAGATTTTACACAGTTTGGGCTGCATGTTAGGAAAACTACTTTTTGTTTAGGGCTGCATGATTTGGGGGAATATAAGTGACTACAGCAAGAAGTACAATTATGATTAGGGTTACTGAATGACCAGGTTACTCTATCAATGGATTTCTTTCTTCCCTGATGGCATGGGCTTATTCCAAGATGACAAAGCCGGGATTCATCAATCAATGAAAGAGTGGTTCAGGGAGCAGGAGGCATCATTTTCACACCACAGAGTCCAGACCTTAACCCCATTAAGAATCTATGGGATGTGTTCGAGAAGCTTTGCACAGCGGCCAGACTCCACCATCAACAATGGAAGATCTTAGTGAAAAATGGATGGAAATAACTCTTGTGACATTGCAGAAGCTTATCGAAACAATGCTACAGCAAATGTGTGCTATAATCAAAGCCAACAAAATATTAGAGTGTGTGACTTTTTTTTGGTGGTGACATTTTTTTTGGCCAGGCAGTGTATATATTTCTGAATGTTGCTTTTATACTTTGGTAATTGCATTAATTAAAATTACATTTAGTTGTATAAAATTGGGCAGCCTTAGAAAATATATTACTTGACATGTTTTTCTGTGTTTGCACAAAGCACTTTGGGTTAAGGGTAAAAATACCTGCTGTATCAGTACTCGTGGAATCTGGTAGTTGAAATAACAGTAAAAGTATTACATATATACAGCTTGAAGAACATCATGAAGTAACAGTTTTACACATAGATTTCCATTAGTCCATTAACAGGGCACACGTCTTTTTATTTTTAGAAGGCCAAATGTCACACATGTAGTGACCACTGACAGAGATAAGGTGTTCTGAGATGTTAATAATGGCAATTAATTCAAAGGGGCAGAAATAAAGAGGCGGCAGAGCACACAGTTCATTTGAAAAACACAATGGTTAATTGTAGATTCTCTAAAGAGCCTGTTTGTGGCTGCAATAATGTAGGTTTGCCCAAGGACACACAGTACTTACATGTGAGCACATTTGTTCAAAGTATACAAAAATGCACCAAAATGGCACCCATAATTTGAAAATTCTTTTTTGTTTTTTCATGTAAGTGTTAGAATAGGCCCATATGCATTAAGAAATTACAACACTATAACCCGTATCCGATAATATACAATGTTATATAAATGTTTACTTGCTTTTTAATACTATAGTGACATTAAGAGTCTGAGAAAAGACCAGTTGTTTCCACCATAAATTAAGAAAGTCATTTACAATACTATGTCTGCAATATATTGTGTATTTAGTACTAGTATTTAATACTAGTACAATAGTATAAATTATATTGATTATAATGTTCAGATGTTTCCAGTTGCAGCTATGGTGAGGTGGCCCCTACATCTGCCCTGTAGTCAGGACACAGCTCACTGTACCTGATGGTGACTGGAGTGAAGAGCATCATGGTGGTCACATTGTCCAAAAAGGCAGAGAGAATGGCAGCGATGAGACACAGAATCATAATCATGGGCCAGACTCTTCCTCGGGATAACTGGTAGGCCTGAAATGACAGTCCCAGGTTAATAAGGAAATTCAAGGACAACTGGGAGATGCAGGTATAATCGGGCCAGCTGCTGTGGTAGAGAAAGGACATGGAGGAGGAATTACATTCTCAATACTGTCTCAATACTGTTAAAGGTCCTAGATTACACAGAAATTATTCTTTTGAGGGTTGAGCCATGCCACACTGTTGCCTTATGAAAAACTTGGAGAAATACCTGGAGTTGTGTTTTGTTTCATTCACACATGTTTCACTAACCCTTAATTATTGGTCTTTCTCTGTCTCCAAAGCTCAACATGCTTTGTTCCATCCTCGGATGTCATGTAGTGTTTTCAAGCTGTTTTGAGCAGAGATTGGTAATTCCAGGGTAGAAATCATCCACATGATTTTAATGAACGTGTATGGAGTTTTAAAAAACAGTGGAGCACTTCCTGCGCTCCTACATGACATCACAAGGTGGAAAAGAATGTTTTCTTCAGATTTCCAGGTTCATGTGTTATGAACCTGTGTTATGAACATGTGTGAATGGGTATGTTTTTGATAAGGAAACATTTTAACATAGAGCAGATAATAGCATAATATGGGCCCTTTAACTAAAATAAGAATTACAGGTTTTATTTATCCGGGGTCACTGTGGTACTGTGGTACTTTACACATTTGTATGGCAGATACTCTTCTTGTTGCAACCATCCAAATACAATGGACTGTGACTGTGCAAAATGTGTGCACCATGTTTATTAATTTTAGTAATGTTAAATTGACTTCAGAAGACAATTTGTTATGGTATTTTAATTTCCACAACATTGCACCATTGTTATTGGCTTCTTTGCTAATTGCACAGCTACTGCCAACATTACGCAATAATTATTTTAGTGTTGAAGTTGAATGAAGAATCTGCTTTACCCTGCCATTCATGTGAGTCCAAATGAAATAGTAGGTTGTAAAATTAAGGTTTGGTCTGTAACTATAGTTCAATAGCGCGACAAAGTCACAGTTTATTTTTTACACGAGAGAGAAAGCAATGACCTACTTCTCTGTCTTGCCCTCACACAATAATTACATGTTTTCAGATTGATATAGTATATTATGAGCACAACGCAAACAAAAGCGACTTTTTCAGCACAAAAAAACAGGTAATGTCAGCCCTTCAGAAAAAAAGAACTAATCTTATTTAAGCAATCTGTCTGAAAAGGAGAGAGCACAAAATAGCTCAAAGGCTGTCATCTCAGAACAAGGTGAACAGTCAAAGGGGCTTTATAAAAACATCCTATCACTGTCATTTTTGTTAAAAGATCCTTGTCATGAACAAGAGTAACTTTCACCTTCACAGCGCAGTAGTCAAAGAATCCAGTCTCAGAGAAAATGGCGACAAGAACCATCTGAAAGGAAAAAATAAAATGACAGGGTCAGCCACCCAAACTAACCAAGAAATGTGACTCAATATAAAGATAAGCAAAGGCTATGAGCTAAGACCACCACTTTTGTGAATAAAAATGGGCCCAGGGATTAAGCCTAAATACCTAAACTTAAATAAAAATAGTAACTAACAAGAGCATTTTCCTAAATAGCATCTCTGTTATTTTATCTGCTCACAGGGACGTGACCACAGGATTTTAAGCATTTCTGACGAAATTTTGCATTATAGAAGTAGCACTTTTGTTAAATTAAGAACCACTAATGGGGGGTAATTAATGCATATTCTGTCCAAATTGGATTATACAACAAAGGATATTAGATATAATTTTATCAATCTCACAGTCACAGTGGAGAAATTCATTTGTCAAGGTTATTATTCAATAACGTGGAGGAAGGAAGTATTATATTTGTAAGGAATAATAACGATATAAGCAAAGCAAAAAGAGGAAAATAAACAAAAATGCCAGGTGACACTTTACATTTTGCTAAAAACATACTTATATAAATAGTACAAGTTATAAATTGGTGAAAACTGTGAGAAGTACCATGCCAAAGAGCAGAGCCAGAGTCTCATAGTCAATCCACTCCACCACAGTGACAAGACTCGGGCGCTGTGGAAACACAAATGAAATACAGAATTTAAATAGTCAAAAAGAAAAAAGTCTAAATTATAAATATTATTATAGCCATATGGAAATATGGAAATCCTAAACTCACACAACCCTTTGGCATTCATCACCAATGATGCTAAAATGAAGTACAGTCAGTCAACAAAATGTATCACTAATAGAATAAAAATAGTAATAGTAATATGTACACTGTGTGCACATACAACAATTGTAGATTATCATAAATGCTGACTTAACTCTAACAGAGGAATAGTGATGCATTTTTGTAATATAATATGATAGTATTGTTTTGATAGTTATTTGAATAGTTCATTTCAATCAGTGCTAATCATTTTGTAAACCCAGTAAATCTCAGGAACCGACGCATAACTCCTCAGGACAGTGGTGAATGTGCACACAAACTTTCTCACCAAAGCCCTGGTAGCTCTATACATCTGAGCACTGCAATCCAGCTGCCCAAAAGCAGGAGTGGAGGAGCAGAGCGAGGTGCAGGGATCAACAGCGCTAAAGCACCTCCAACCATTACCCCTTAGACTTGCATTATTTAAAATAATTACAAACATTCTTTTAAATGTGTGCTTAAATGTGTTTTTCACACCTAAACTATGATTTATTACCTGTTGGAATCAAATACAATGTTTATTTTTAGAGGGAGATAGAGAGAGAGGTATGGCTGAACAATATACTTTAAATATATTGATATTGCAAATAATCAATAATCACAAAAATACTTTTGAAAGTAGATGCAAAAATTGCAGACTTTTTTTTCCCTTATTGCATCCTCCTTTAACCCACACTTAGACTTATACTTCTACTTACATCACCGATTACAGCCAGAGCTGCTAATGCTGCGAGAGACCCCAGCAGGGCAGCCAAGGTCCGGTGGACTATCTGAAAACATATGATTTAAAAATGTCACCATATGTCAACATGTGTTTAATTTTAGATGCAAAGGGTAAAACATATTGCAATATTAATGCATATGTATCCATCTGTGGCACTGGGAGCAGTGAAAGGGTGAAGTTGGGTGAACCTGTCTGTCAAAGTATAACAGAATGTGACTGATGCATATTGACCTGACACAAGTGCTTAGCTCAAAAACTCTGATCCTACAGGCAGGATCCCACTGGGAGCACTTTTCAGCTGATTTCAGCGGTTCAAATAGTGCCATGAAAACACAATATAACTATAAATGTACTCGTACCTTACCTAGTTTAGTAAACTATATTTTTTAAGGATGACCATTTGTAATAAAGAAGTCAATTAGTAATCAAATGAAGGAAATGCTGTACACAAAGAAGGTGGAATACCAACAATTATGTAAAATCTACTTTGCGAACTTTATGCCAGTGTTATATGCTGTTACTACACCAAAGACATACTCAGAGTTGTATTTTATTTCATTCAAACAAGTTTGACTAAACCAACGATGTTCATATTGTCTCCTTATGTACGTTAACTTCTGGGTTCTTTTTTCAAGACAAAACAGTAATGTGTATTTACCTTGTTGACATGTTTGGGCTGCTGCTGCTGCCGTCCTCAGAACACTTGCAGCGATACACAATACTGTATTGTCTTAAAAAAACAACCCAGAAGTTAAACTTTGAGTAACCCTTATTAGTAACCTGTCTACATGTCTAAAACTCAGCACGCTCTGTTCCACTTTGTGATGTCATGAAGCAGTACTTTAAAAGTGAACTTACCTTTTACCTTTAGTTCAGAAGAGATTGGCCATTCTAAGGCTGGAATCATCCAAATGATTCTAGTGAAAGTGTATGAAGTTTAATAACAAAATGGAGCATTTCCTGTATTACCACATGACATCACAAAGTGGAGTTTTCCTTTTTGAACTGTCTCAGATTCACTGACACGACTTACACAGGTGACTGGTTTAAACAGGAAGAGTATCTGAGTATCTGACATAAAAATGAACCATGACTGAATAATGCAATAATCCAAAAGAAGCACGGAATAGCTTAATATGATCTATCAATATAGTGAACCAGCATGAATATCTACACAGTCACTGGTCACATCTGATCATTGGGGCATTACTGTCTCATCTTTTTGCTGTTTTTGGTATTGTTGGTGGGATTGTTTACACCTTGCCTCGCTCAAAGGATAAGTCTGGGTAATTAAACCAGACTCAGACTAATGAATACTGCACATGAGGAAGTGAATGTGGACATGCTAATGTAGCCTACAGTGCACCACTTTAATGAATGTAATAATGGCCACTGCTTGTTGAATATAAATGACCACGACAGACCATAATTTGTGGACTAAATTAATCATTGCGTATCTTTCTATACATTGATGGTGATAAAGGTCTAATAATATCACTATCAATCATATTAATGGTTAAAGTATGAGGCAAGATTTTTAAGATGCTGCTGGGAATATGCCAGTTAAAAGTAGAAAAATGACTCTGAAACGATTTGCATGAATAGTGCTTATGACCTTATTAGAGACAGCAGTGACTTAGCAAATTAAACTGGCATTTGGCATTTGTAATAAGGGAAACAAGCAAAAAAAATAAATAAATAAATAAATAAACCCCATTTTGCAATCAGTCTATTTTCTTTTTCTTTTTTGGTTGGTTTATATTTTAGACTTGTACAACTTAAAAATAAATATCCATAGGTGAAAATCCTCCAGTATATATTACCTCAAAGATGATGAGGATGTAGACCCCAGTGAGGATGATGCCAGCGATGGCCACCTGCGTCTCCACTGTGACGTAGAGTGACTGGTGGGTCATGGACAGGGGCACCACCTCCTCCTCCTGCATGAAGGCCTGAGCCGTGATGCTGATGGGGTCACTGATGGAGGAGGACAGGTCAATAAGCAGCTGAGCATATTGTAATAGTTGTAATATTGTTCACTGTTATATGTTTTTTTTTATTATGTGTATTATTATTGTTATTATTTTATTTTGATTTCATTCACGTGTACATTTTGCATATTATTGGACAAAACATTGCTTTAAAAAGTCAGTCATATGACACTGTGCAGTTAGTTGAGTGAACTGTTTTGAGAATTCCTATGGAAATTGTTTCTCATGTAGTGCATGTGATCTGAGGTCTTAGGATTATGTCTTTATTATGTAATGGTGTCTGAAAGTTACTACCGACAAGTTCATATCAGACGGCCTATAGGGGGCGCTGCACTCAACAAACCCCACGTCACATTTTCAGGCTGATTTCTGAGAATGAGAATGTTTCTACGAAAAGAAGTGTCTGAAGTTGTTCAGTCCTCTCCCACACACACTGCGCCTGCCTCAGGCTCAAAGTAACTACGATAGTTTTCAGGACCTCATGACTAACTCCACAGATTCAAAGATCAAAGTTGAATTCATATAAGTTGAATTGAGCTATTGTTAAGCATCCCACTAGGAATCCCTTTTCCACTGACAATAACAGTATGAAGTGCACTTTAAAGATCCTTGGGCTGAATAGACCTAATTCAGATATTTGACTGTAACCTACATTGGACAATATCCTGCAAAATCACTGTATATATTTTTATATTGTAATAATAATAATAATAATTCCTTGCATTTAGACACCCAAAGCGCTTTACAATTCATTTTTTTCTTTCTCCACACTCACAGTGGTGATAAGCTGCTATTACAGCCACAGCTGCCCTGGGGCAGACTGACGGAAGTGAGGCTGCCAATCTGCGCCATCGGCCCCTCCGACCACCACCATCATTCACGCACACACCACTTCCATACTAGGCAATGTAGGTGAAGTGCCTTGCCTAAGGACACAACAACAGTTTTTACCACTGACGCCCCACTGTGGCACCTGGAATTCCCAATGGTCTCCCATCCAAGTACTAACCAGGCCCGGCCCTGCTTAGCTTCTGAGAGCTGACGAGATCAGGCTTTGCCAAGCCGGTATATGTACATTGTGTTAAAATAAATATATACAGAATTACATTTGTTTTACCTGCTGAGCATCTCAAATGTCTCTGTTACCACAATCTGGTCACTGCGCTCTCTGTGCAGAGGGATGGTCCAGTTGTGAATCACCTGCTCAGGGACATATAAACATGTTACCAGTCCTGGTGCAGTAGCAGTGACCAGGGGACGGGGGCAGCGCTCTACCTGCTGGGCTCTCCTCCTCCTCTGACCAGGCTCATCCGTCTGCTCCACCTGGATCAGGATGTAGTCTTGGTTGATCAGATCCACCATTCCTCTAGAAAAAGGCCCAGCCACTTGTAGCTTCAGCAGGGCATTGTCTCGGAAATCTGTCAGATTCATAGCTGTGCTGTGTGGTCAAGGGAAACTGGCACTGGTTTAATGATCAATTTACTCTTACTTCATAATATCTGATGTGTAATGGTGAGAAAGCTAAAGTAATGTAGATGGTTTAATGTTCTGACAATTGTCATTTTTTTAAGGCTAAATATTGGGTCCTCTCAGAAAAAATAAGCCCATAAATTAACTTCCTCAGGTGATTGTGGCCTTTGCTGCTCCTTGGCAAATATAGACGTAAACCTTGCAGTAGAGAAGGATACAGAAACTGTCTGTGGGTGACACCGCCAACATCCTCCAGGGGTTGTCTCTGTCAGGATACATGCTGAAGAAAAGCTGAAAACACAATTAATATATAAGCACGAGGCACAATAACAGTGCTGCTGTGTTTGGATTCCTATCATAGTCCAACTGCTTATTACATGCCAATGTTTTTAAAAATATACAGTTTAAGCACAGATGTACTTACACTTGAGAGGACTACTATGGTAAAAATACAGGCTGTTTTGGCGGCCTTCATGCAGCACCTGAAACGACACATTTAGAGGTATAATGATTATAGCACTTTAACACAGACTCTACTTATATTTTAAATTCTAATGATGTCACCCTCTGAGATGTTAACATATACTGAACAAGGATTCATGAAAAAAACACATTTTACAGGTGAACTACTGTGAAAATAATGTGAAACTAAACTAATAAAACAGTAGCATCTCTATTAAAACTGGTCACACCTCATGTTGTGCGTGAGCTTGAAGCCCAGATTGAGGTCGAGAGAATCGTTCTTGTCTGAGGAGCTGGACCGGGACAGGGACAGACTGGTCACCTCACTGCCCAGTCTGAACCTCCTCTCAAAATCCAGAGAACTGTGGCCCCAATGTTCATCCACTGCGGCAAACCCAGGGTCGTGCACGGTCATATAGGTGATGCTGCAGACACAATCCAAACAAGAGCCAATCAGCACCAAGTCTGTGATTTCACTGACAAATTGGCACCGCGGGTTCACCGGAAATAGTCGCGCTTTAAATGAAAAAATCCTGCCCCACATTTGTAGGGACCTGTCAATCAAATAGGATAATGATATGAGGAGGAGTTCAAGCATTAAATCACATCACGGTCATGTTATCTGGATTTGTGACCCGTGGAGAATCAAAAATACAATCCCCTTAAAACATGCGGCAACATCCACAGTCCAGAGAGGTCGAAGGAAAGTAATTTTAGAATAAATACTTTAGGTGTAAGCTACAATATAATCAAAGTAGTACAGTTAAAAGTACTACACCAGTGGAAGTACTAAACATAATTTGAGCAATGTAAACTACAATTATTTCAACTGCTGCTGCAACTACCTCCACTACTACACTCACATTTACAAATACTGCAACTACTCCTCTTATACCTGTAATACTACTTATTTATTTATTTATTTATTTATTTATTTGATAGGGACAATGCACATTAATGAACATAAGTATAAAACAAATGTAAATATGCCAGATTTTAGCTACAAAGCTCATTTTCATCCGTAGTCCCTCGGCAGGCAAATACATAAAAATACAACATACAACACAAGCAGCAAAAACAAAAGTCTAGTGGTCACATGACTGGTTGGTTTTCAGCCATAGTTTGAGTTGTGTTTTAAAGCTGATAAGTGTAGGGCTCTCCTTTACATGCAGAGGAGACTGGTCCAGATGTTAGTGGCCCTCACAGAGACACTGTTCTGTCCAAAAGAGGTTCTTCTGTGGGGACCTCACAGTCTCCTCTGGTTTTGGGACCACTTGATGTTTTAGGTTTGAAAAAGACAGACATGGGGGGCGGGGCTAGTCCATGTAGCGTTTTATAAATGAAGCAAACATACTTAAAATTTATAAAATGTTCAAAATTTAAAAGATTGTACTTATTTAAAATATTACATACATGAAATGAATTAGGTTTTTGGTCAAAAACTTTAAGAGATTTTTTAAACAGTGATTCAATTATTTTCACATTGGTAACAGTGGTGAGAGACCAGCTCGTAATGCAGTATTCAATATGGCAGCACGAAGTATTAAAAAAGACCTGATTTGTTTAAAATTGTTAAGATTATATTTGACAGTATTGGCTAGTTTTTTAATATGATTTTTGAAGGACAAAGTGGAATCAAGCATCACACCAAGATACTTGAATTCTGTGACCAATTGTAATTCTTCTCCTCTCAAGAAAACTCTGGAGCTTTTTATCTCTCTCGATTGCTTTGAGAACATCAAACAGACCGTTTTTTGGGAATTTAGAAGCAAACATGATTTAAAAAGCCAGTCATTTACTTGTTCCATAGCTGAGGTCAGAATGGAAGCTGCCTCTTTAACGCTCCTTGCCTGAGTATAAATCACAGCGTCATCTGCATACATTTGAAAATTCACATTATTACTACTACTGCTACTACTACTCCCTTTACTATTGCTTTCAAAACTTTCATGAGCACCGCTTAATTCTACTACTACTATTACTGCTAATAAAAAACGCCACAAGACCTTGAGAAAAAGTGAACAATATTGACTCGAGCATCTTTCCATCATTGTAACTGGATGTTTGGGCCTAAGCAGTTCACCTGTCGTCTTGTGGGAACCTCAGCAGAGGAGATCTCTCTGTGATGTTGGCTGCGTTGTTCTTTCCTCGGAGGATGTTAACAACGCTGAAATTGTGCCTGAACACAACAGAAAATAACAAAAGTTACACTAAGTACATCTACATATGCTCACAAGATACATTTTTAAATATGAAAAGTTACACCAAGTACATCTACATATGCTCACAAGATACATTTTTAAATATCAAAAGTTACACTAAGTACTTTTACATATGCTCACAAGATACATGTTTAAATATCAAAAGTTACACCAAGTACTTTTAGATATGCTCAGAATGATAAACCTTTAAATGGACAGTTTTATAAGCAGTGCAGGAGCCATCAGTCATGCGTCACTGTCGTCACCTGTGGGGGTCGAGTTAGCAGCTGGAAAGAATCGTATGAGTTTCTAAAGAGGCGACTTTTACCCGCTGTAACTCCTCTATGTCCTCGAAGATCAGACTGAGGCTTCAAAACAGCTGAGCTCACATTACTCTATAAATAAATGTCTGTTATTCCTCCTTTTAAACAGCAGGAAGTAACAATTATAACTGTATCCGTCAATAAACCGTTTATCAGGATCACTTCATGCAGTACACATGACACATTCTGAAAGTTTTTAGTAACTTTACAGAGCAGTATTTATATTTATATTTATATTTA
>KN500610.1:1361-20853 GCA_000787155.1 Scartelaos histophorus | reverse complement strand
ATAATAATAATAATAATAATAGATAGTTTGTCCTAATCCTAAATCCTAATTCAGGAAGTGTGTTCTGTTATTTTAGGTATGATGACCTGGCAGAGAGCGTGGAAGACTATGTGCTTGACGTACTCAGAGATCAGCTGAACCGGAGACAGCCCATGGACAACGTGTCCCGTAACCTGCTGCGTCTGCTCACCGCCACATGTGGATACAAAGAGGCCCGACTCATGGCTGTGCAGAGGCTGGAAATGTGGCTACAAAATCCAAAGGTCTGCAACACATCCTCTGTTATTTTAAATACGAGAAATCTTGTTTTTTAATTGTGACAATGGGAAGCTAAATAGCATTAACCTTTACCAAAGAGGAAGCTAGCTAGACTTAGAGGAGCTAGAATATAGCTAGAAGAAACTTATTTGATCTACAGGGGAAATTATTTGGACACGGTAGGTAACGCATTACAATATATTATAATAACAAAGAGGAAAAAATATTTATAGTAATAATACTGTCGAACTAAGACTGGTGTCAATTAGGACATAATTATAAACATGAATATGTTCAAGTGTAGAAATATAGTAATACAAATTTATCAATCTCATAAGAGGTTACAAACTTTTAAAATCAAGATTATGTGCACTTGCTACCCCACAATTTTATTTCTGGCTCTTTTATACTTTTTAGATGGAGCAGACTTGGGCCTTTTTCACAAATATTTAAATAAAACACATGTACTGTGCTTAAGGACCTTTAATTAACATTTGTACAAGTTTAATCTAGTTTATGAGCTATTTTTATTTTTTTTTTGCATACAGTTAACCCGCCCGGCACAGGACCTTCTCATGTCCCTGTGTATGAACTGTAACACACACGGAGCAGATGACATGGAGGTTATTTCCAATTTAATCAAGATCCGCCTCAAGCCCAAAGTTCTTCTGAACCACTACATGCTCTGTGTCAGGTATGTACACTCACGTTTCAGTTGCACGTATTTATTTTCAAGGTCTAAATTATTATTATAATATTTTTTTTTCATAGGGAACTTTTAAATGCAAACAAAGACAACCTGGGCACTATGGTCAAACTGGTGATTTTCAATGAATTGTCCAATGCTAGAAATCCCAACAATATGCAAGTACTCCACACAGTTTTACAGCACAGTCCAGAGCAGGCTCCAAAGGTAACTTAGGTTTTACTCTTATAAAATATGAAAAGATAATGAATTTAATCTTTAACCTTTCTATTCTCGTTTTTCCTTTTGTAGTTTTTAGCTATGGTGTTCCAGGATTTGCTAACTAATAAAGATGATTACTTGCGTGCCTCCAGAGCATTGTTGAGAGAAATAATCAAACAAACCAAGCATGAGATTAACTTTCAGTCATTCTGTTTTGGTTTAATGCAAGAAAGAAAAGAGGCCAGCTATGTGGACATGGAATTTAAAGTAGGTTGTAATCTAAATAAAATTAACTAATCCTGGTAGGATTTCTCTCTAACTTTGTTTGGTCACTACTAGGAACGATTTGTCATCCAAGTTACTGATTTACTGACAGTGTCTATGATGCTTGGAATAACGGCTCAAGTAAAAGAAGCAGGAATTGCGTGGGACAAAGGAGAGAAAAAGAGTAAGGGTTTGTTTAAAAGTAACTAAATTTTGCATTATACCGCTTGCATTTAATTGAAGGGCCCATATTACCCTGTTCTCTGATATATTTTACAATATTTGTTTCCTCATCAAATCAAACCTGGAGTTGTGTTTTGTTTCTCTCACATGTTAACTCACAAATTCTAAATATTTAGACAGAAAACAGTCCTTGTGATGTCATGTGGTAATACAGGAAGTGCTCCACTGTATTCTTTAAAATCCATACATCTAGAGTCATTTGGATGATTTCAGACCTTGAATTGCCAGTTTCTACTGAACAAAAGTTAAAAAGTAGCTGTCACAGAGCATTTTAAGCTTTGGAGATGTAGACAGACTAATTAGGGTTGAACAAAACAAAACACACCTCCAGGTACGTTTTTCAAAGAGATAACATTCTAACATGGCTTAAAGCTCACAAGAGTCAATTTTGCGTAAAATACAGGACCTTTAATATTGCATTCATTGTGTTTTGATAGATTTGGAGGTCTTGAGATCATTTCAGAATCAAATAGCCTCCATCCAGAGAGATGCTGTGTGGTGGCTTCACACTGTGGTTCCTACAATCAGCAAAGTTGGACCAAAAGACTATGTCCACTGGTCAGTAATACTCTTGATGTTATCAAATCAAATCACATTGAACAACTTTATAATATTTGGTAATTTAATTATTTTATTTTTTTTACATCCAGCCTCCACAAAGTGCTTTTCACAGAGCAACCTGAAACGTATTACAAGTGGGACAACTGGCCTCCTGAGAGTGATAGGAAGTAAGCACATTTGCCCTAGTACTTACAGATTACATAGCCCTGCTGTGAAGTAAATTATGTGTTCACTAAGAGGATATATTTGTTCCTGTATTTTCCAGTTTCTTCCTTCGTCTATGCTCGGAGGTGCCACTGCTTGAAGACACTTTGATGCGTATCCTGGTGATTGGCCTGTCCCGGGATTTGCCCCTGGGTCCAGCTGACGCCATGGAGCTGGCAGATCACCTTGTTAAGAGGGCGGCAGGGGTCCAGTCTGATGGTAGGCACGGCTGGGGATCCGACAAAAGACACGTCATAATAATTTTTCCGCATATTGATTTAATAATACATTTAATAGTATTCATAAACATTAACTTGGCTCGGGTCAAAATTGATTCCCAAATACTAATTATAACAGAAAAAAGCACCTAAGTAGGACAGAGTTGGACTCCCTGAATGGTTCGGAATGATTTTCATCTATATCAGAACTATAGACTGTATATATTAATGGACATAGCTAAGCTGCTAGCCGCTCCATTCCAAATAGGAAGTGTTCATGTCACCCCTCTCTCTACTGCAATCTCATTGTCAATGTCATTGTCATTGTCATTTTAAGAAGTTTGTATTCATCCGCTCTACATGATCCTGGTGTTTTTATTTTCCCATTTATGTGCATAAATAAATTCCTATTCCATATATGGACCTGGATCCAAATTTGCTCCTATAACTGCCTCTTGAGCTTGATTTGAACGCAGTGAGTGACGTCACACTCCCTTATTCCATTTCTCTACACAGTCAATGATCAGAACTAGTATAAGATCAGATGGTAGTATTTGATAGACTATTATTATGAGTATTTTGTATTGAAATGTCAACATGAACGAAATGTCAACATGAACGAAATGTCAACGTGAATCCTGACCAGACTTAACAAAGGAATACTCTCTACTCTCATTCATTCATTCATTCATTCATTCATTCATTCATGCATGCATACTTTTTCCACCAAAGTCCAATATCTGCTCCATTGCCAGCTGAATTGATCACAAACTTTTGATAGATCAGTTGCACACCATGATGTGGTGGTGTGTGAAAGCTCCACAGCTGTTTAAACTCACTGCTCAGGTTGTATATATTCACCGCTGGCAGTGTATTTGGACATCTCATAAACACGTGCTTCTTGGTTAAATTGATTCCTTTAAGTGCCATCTTTTGTTTACATACCAGTAAAATGAAGTCACCCTAACAAAGGGAATACAAGAATAGGTTGTATATTTCTATTCATTTTGTGAGAGGTGACCGTCTTTGTTGTTAAACAGATCTGGAGGTCCTGAAAGTGGAGAGGATCCAACTCATTGATGCAGTGCTCAACCTGTGTACATACCACCACCCAGAGAACATTCAGCTGCCTGCAGGGTACATCATCTGGATTAGCAGCCCTTTAATTGTCTACAATTGTTACATGGCTTAAAATGAATAACTTATAATAACAAAATGACCCTTGTTTATAGGTACCAGCCACCAAATCTTGCCATTTCAACACTGTACTGGAAGGCATGGCTACTGCTGCTTGTTGTGGCTGCTTTCAATCCACAGAAAATAGGTAAAGCAAATCAAAATGTACAAAAATTATGAACACCTGAAATTAAGTTTATATGGAAGATCTGCTTTTACAATATATCTGTGCAAAGGCAAAACTTTAACTTTTTTGGTAGAGTCCACCACTTGCTTGATTTCATGTTTTTTATTGAAATGTGTTTAATTGAACTATCTCCATGTAAGAAGCAGGCCATATCACCTGGCCGAGTTACAGTTCAGATCTGTGGAGAAGTGTGCCCTCTCACCGTTAATAATGCACGTTTTTTGCGGCACTTTTGAAAAATTGTTGCCATACTGTGGAACATCCCAGGCATAGCAATAGCATCACCATGCAGACAAGTGGACGGCAAATCCGCCAACAGAAAAGTTACACAGTGCACCTTTAAGTATGTTTTAAAGCAATATTGGATCCCTCTAGGTCTGGCTGCATGGGACGGTTATCCTACCCTGAAAATGCTCATGGAGATGGTGATGACAAAGTAAGTACATTTAAATCATATTCACAAAACCTTAAAATTAAATGTAAGACTTAACATTCTTTTATCTCCTCAGTAACTACACTTACCCTCCATGCACTGTGGCGGATGAAGACACCAAGACTGAGATGATCAACAGAGAGCTGCAGATCTCTCAGAGGGAAAAACAGGAGATTCTTGCCTTTGAAAGTCATTTGGCTGCTGCCTCCACCAAACAGACCATCACCGAGAACAACAGCCTGCTCCTGTCTCAGCTGACCAGCCTCGACCCACAGTACGAGAACTAGCTGTTGATGTAATGGTCTTTATGTTGGGACTCTTAAAGGCCTGTACCTGATTTTTACAGTGAAAAAACATGAAGAAGACAACTGATTTATTTTTTATGGTTTGCTGCAATATACACTTTTTCCTCAATTCCATATGCATTCCTAGCATCTGTAATGGAGTAAAACAAATTTTACCTAAATCTTTAAACTTATCTCTGGTCTGTTCAGGGGTCCTCCTCGCAGACCGCCGCCTCAGGTGCAGGAGCAGGTCAAAACCCTGAACCAGTCTCTTCGTCTTGGACATCTTCTGTGTCGCAGCCGCAGCCCGGACTTCCTCCTCAACATCATACAGAGACAGGTAAGAAGGTTTAATAATTTTTATATCTAAGTAAGATCAGCACTGCAGAATGTAAGCATTTCTAAACAATATATCATGGTCTATGAATGGTGAAAATGACTTAAAATGGTGCCACTTAACAGAATGCTAAAACCACAAACAGCACTTTTTTAAAACAAATTGCTTTATAGAATTAAAGTCATGCAACCCATAAGGACCATTAAGAACTAAAATCATTACTAATAATCAAATAAAATGGACAATAGAAATAAATCCTTTATAAATCCTTTTTAATTTACATCTAAAATGAACCAAAGGCCTGACGATTTGATCTCCACTGGTTGAAAGCCAGCCTCTATGTTAAACTGATGGTTTCTGTCAAATTGTCCTATGATGATATGCTATTGGGGCATACAAATACATTTAGTTGAACTAAAATGTGCTTAAAATCAGTGATGCACCGATACGAAACTGGTATCGGATATTGGTGCAGATATTGTACATTTAGATGGATTGGTTTAAAGATATTGGTTCAGTTGATATCTCATTTTGGTCTATAAATTGGAGTAACAAGGTGACTTAATAATAAGACTTGCCAATCTTAATCCAAAGCACCTTGTAATATTGTACTTTGGTATTGTGTTTTTTCAGTGCTGTTCTGTAGTTATTTTCAGTGTTTTCTGCAGTGCTTTACAGCTACAAAACACACTTGAATAATTGTTTTAAGTCATTAGTTTTTAAAGAAAATAAATTATATCTTTAGTTTCTGCACTGCTATCACTTGATATCGAGTATCTGCAGATACTTGGAGCCAAAGCATTGACATCGGGATCGGAACAGAAAAAGCTGGATTGTGCATTCCTACTTAAAATACTGCAAAGGAAAATATAAGTGTTCTATTTTTGTGTATTTAATGTGGTAAACTTTCTTCCCTTTTATCTTGTGTTGATACATTTATGTCCAACCCCTCCAGGCCTCCTCTCAGTCCATGCCGTGGTTGGCAGACTTGGTTCAGTCGAGTGAAGGGTCTCTGGACGTGCTCCCTGTGCAGTGTTTGTGCGAATTCCTCCTTCACGACGCCGCAGACGACACTTTAATGGCCGACGATGACGACGAAGGAGAGAGCAAAGAGCAGAAGGTCAAGAAGAGACAAGTAAGCCAACTGTACACAACACCCAATGAACTATTCACATTTTAATTATCATTTATAGACTTTCATTGTATGCTAATGTGTTAATCTTGTTTACCGCTTTTTGCAATTGAGTGTAAAATAGAATCAAGTGAGTCATTACTAATCCCACGTTTTTAATTTGCTGCTAGAGGCAACAAAAGCAGAGGCAGTTATTGGGACGGTTGCAGGATCTACTGTTAGGACCCAAAGCTGATGAGCAGACAACGTGTGAAGTGTTGGACTACTTCCTGCGTCGCCTCAGCTCCTCTCAGGTGGCCTCACGGGTGCTGGCAATGAAGGTACAAGAACACAAACTTCTACAGTGTCTACAGCTAATGTGATATGAGAAAAACATATCATATTATTTTCTTCACATTGATCAATCATGATTTTCAATTTTCAAAAGGTTTTCACAGTAAAAAACCCATTTAAATTAGGCTTGGGAACACACACTGTGCATACTTTTTAAATAAACCTCAGCTTAAACATCAAATGAGTCCTTTCCGATCTGGTGACATTCTCAATTTATTCCAGAAGTCTGAACCATGTTCCAAATAAGAGGCTTTTTACTGCAAACGATTGGCTGATGGACCATTTTGATGAAAACCAAGGCGAATCATAGTGATCTCCAAACAAGCTGATCAGTTTGATTCACTTGCAGTACTGTCACAACCTCAACTTTGATGACGGTATTGTTTTAATTAAAAGCATCTAGATGTTTGAGACAAAAGAACCTTCACATTTTTGGGATAGAATTGGGTCCACAAATTTGCCATAGGAATCTTGTGGCTTGAATGTCTTTCAAATATGTTGCCACTTTTTGAAATTACTTTGAAAAAAATTATTTACGTACTTGAGTGATGACCAAAAGAGGGAGCCACTGTCTTTGTGAAAGGTCATGTATTATGTTACGTCGGTTATATCAGTTGGTCTGTAAGAGTGTGTCTCAGTTTGTGAATCTTGTGAATAGGCTTGAGACTATAGACATTTTAAACATGATAAAACATCTGTGTTGCTGTTACTTCTCCTTGGCTCAACCCATTATAAATGTACGACATATGTTTTAGGGTTTGTCATTGGTGCTGAGTGAGGGAGCTTTAAAGGACGGAGAAGAGCGGGACCAGCCCATGGAGGAAGACTCCACAGACGCTGAGCTGCTGCCCTCTTACCAGTGGCTGCTTCAGGATCTACCCAAACTCCCGCTGTTTGACACTGTCCGAGCGATGACATCGACTGCCCTTCAACAGGTCACATATTATTACCATGTTTTACTTTCTTTTCGATATTTCAATTGACTTCCTGTCAATAATACCATTTTTATTTCCACAGGCAATTCACATGGAGACAGACCCACAGACGATCAGTGCATATCTCATCTATCTGTCCCAGCATGCTCCCATTGAAGAGCAAGCTGCACATAATGACTTGGCCCTGGTAGTTATATTTGCATTTTGAGTCATTTCTGTAAATGTACATTTGATAATAACATAGTTTTACCATTTCTGTCCAGGATGTGGCTCGTCTGATTGTTGAACGTTCGACCATCATGAACAGCCTGTTCTCCAGACACTCCTGCAGACCTGAGTCAGATGCTGTGCTCAATGCTTTCCTCACCATTTTCTCCACCTACATCAAGAGGATGAGGAAGACCAAAGAGGGAGAGGACCTGTACAGCTGGGTGAGTGTCACCTCAGGATTCCCCTCCAGATATTTTGACCTAGAAATGATTATTACAAAAATTTGTTCTATCATGTTTTATTTCCAATGTTTTGTCACTTTTCAGTCAGAGTCTCAGGATCAGGTGTTTCTGCGCTGGACTACAGGGGAGACGGCGACAATGCACATTCTTGTAGTTCACGCCATGGTGATCCTGCTGACTTTGGGGCCACCCAAAGGTATTTGTCCTGGTATTTCTTATGTTTTCTGTCATGTCAGATACATACTGATCTTTGTTTCTTTTCTAAGGGGAAAGTGACTTCTTCGCTCTACTGGATATCTGGTTTCCGGAGAAAAAGCCTTTGCCGACAGCGTTCCTGGTGGACACATCTGAGGAGGCCCTGCTGCTCCCTGATTGGTTAAAACTGAGGATGATTCGCTCGGAGGTGTCTCGACTTGTGGATGCAGGTAATAAAACATTTAACATTTGGCTTCACCATAAAGACACAACTCAAATGTAACTCTGGTGTTTGTTCAGCTTTACAGGATCTGGAGCCTCAGCAGCTGCTGCTGTTCGTGCAGTCCTTTGGGATCCCAGTGTCCAGTATGAGCAAACTGCTGCAGTATCTGGACCAGGCTGTGTCTCATGACCCACAGAGCCTGGAGCAGAACATCATGGACAAACGTGGGTGTCTGCTATATGTCTTTTTTCTCTTCTAGAATTTTATATATATTTTTAACATGTCTTTTATGTTGCCGTAGATTACATGGCCCACCTGGTGGAAGTGCAACATGAGCGAGGGGCCACTGGGGGGCACACTTTCCATTCGTTGCTGAGCTCCTCTCTGCCTCCACGCAGAGGTGGGTATTTTATTTTGTCTGAATCACATCAGAATAAATGGAGCTTTTTCATAAACTATTTTCTGATAGATTCCTCTGAAGCGAGTAAAGCCAAAGTCACAGTGGAGCAGGCCCCCAGCTCTGTGAAGATGAGAGCTGCCTCTCAGCTCAACATTGGCCCTGAGGATGACCTCACTGGAATCCTGCTCCAGGTAAAGATCATTTATTTTATTTATTTAATAATATGGATTATAATTCATTTAGTGTGATAGTAATATGGATAATAAATAATACAAACCAACCAAGCGACCACTTTGTTGTTGCAGATCTTCCCGTTGAAGGTGGACGCTCGCTGGCATGGCCCCCCTGCCTCTCAGCTCTCTCTGTCTCTGCAGCAGGCTCTGGCCAAAGAGCTGATGAGGGCCAAGAAGGGCCAGGTCCAACAGGGAGGACTGGCCTTCTGCCTCCTACAGGCCATTGCAGCTCTGCTCTCCTCAGCTCACGCTGGACCTATAGTTATGTCCATGCACCGAAGCCACGCCCTCTCCTGTCCACTCATGAGACAACTGCACCTCTACCAGGTACAACTGAAGGATAAAATTAGCTTGTGTTTGGAATAAACCTTGATATTAATTATGAACTGTTTTTTGTTTTTGTCAGCGCCTTGTGTCCAAGGATGTTGCCTTCTCCTCCCTATTTCTTAAAGTCATTGTTGAGATGTTGATCTGGTTGGACAACCCTACTATAGAGCCAGGACCACTAAAATCTCTCCTCAGATCCTTTGCTGGACAGAATTCTCACAAACACATGCACACTGACAGTCAGTATCACTCGTTACACATTACTGTATTTGTATAACTATCTATGCTCATTTGGCTATGTGTCTACTTTTTCTCTTTTAGTTCGATCAGCCTTTCTGCATCTTGCCGAGGCTTTGGCTTTTCAAAGGGAAACTGAAGTTCCAGTCAGAGCGATCATTGCAATGCTAAAGACTGGAGAGCGATTTAACGCAGAGACTGAACTTGTTGGCAAAGGTATAAATATTGTACCTGCTCCTCACATGACACAAAATTAACACAAATGCACAAATATTTTATTTTGTTTGGTTAAAACAAAATAAGTTGTTTACATTCTTATTTTTACATAAAAATACAATAAAGTTACTCTACACCTTATGAATCTCCAACTATGCATTTTTTTAATTTGCTATATGTCTGGTCTTTCTCATGTCTTTCTCATATGTCTTTCTCAGTGCTAAAAGGCCTGATGGAGGTGAAGTCACCGTACTTGGAGGAGCTGCTGTCTCTGCTGATGGCTGCTAGCACACAGGGGGGCACTGCAGGGCCCGTTGCCATGGTGATCTCCTTGTTGCTTCAGGAAAGTGAGGAGCGAGCCGTGAAAAAGGAGCCCGACTCCAACAAGTGAGCGTCGCAATTCTATTTCCCTCTCAAGTCATGCACGGAACGGTTTTTATTTGACACAACTAAATGACAAACATGGCTGCCTGTGACAAAAATAACAAAACGCTGCTTCATGTCGCCTGCCTTGTACCGCGATTGGATTTGCTTCAGAAAGGTTTAATTGGTTTTGGAGTTTTACCTTGGCTTCTCAGATTGGTTTGCTGTGAAAATCAATGGTTTCTCTCCGTTTTGAATTTACTGCAACTCTGGGGCCCTGGCATTCGTCTTGTAAAAGTTATATAGCGTACAACTGCAGAGGGAATCAATGAACTGATTTAACATACTGGTTTGAACAAAGTTTTCTGCTCTGAAACTAACTGTCAGCATCCCTTAGTCTACCTTGTAACATTTCCCAGTATCACAATACATAGAATTTTAACCATATGCCATAAATTTATTTCTAATAATGTTTTTTTTTTTTTTTTTAATGAAGTTGTGATATTATAAAGTCTGGTCTGAACTCGGGGCTGCTGGTGGACTGGTTGGAGCATCTGGATCCTGAGGTGACATCAGTTTGTCCAGATCTTCAACAGAAACTGCTCTTTTCTCTCAACAAGGTACATATTTTCATTGACAGTTCAAACTCCATATATACCGTTGTTGTGTCCTAGTGCTACACACTTAATCCACCATGAATCCGGTATTTGTGTGTGTATAAATATATGAGTGAATGGTTATATCCCTTTAGAGGTCTAGTAAAGGTAGAAATGGGCTATCTAAATATTTATTTCCATCAAGACAAATAAACAACATATATTTTATAAAATATTTTCTAAATATTGTACTGTTATTTTTTTTTTTCCCCCTCCCAGGCCCGGGGTAGTCCAGCCTACAGACCCTATCTTCTGGCTCTGCTCACTCATCAGTCCAACTGGTGCACCCTCCTGCAGTGCATCAGTGCTCTACTGGGGAAGCAGCGAGACCACAAGTACACGCCTCTTTAAAGCCTTTCCCAGCTATTGTCTTAAATCATAAAGTAGATTAACATAATTCCTAATACATAATTCAGTATTAATTTTTCCTGTCTTAATGAGATTTCAGATTAAGATAATGTCTTTATGGAGGATTATATTAATATTTAATCATTTTGCAGACTGGACCCATCTTCAGCTTTGGATTTTCTCTGGGCTTGCAGTCACATCCCACGTATTTGGCAAGGACGTGACCAGAAGATTCCAGAAGTATGTTACATTTTTCAAAAAAGCAAATTGTATCATATTGTACTGTTTCATTTAAAGCTGCACTGTAAAACCTTTTGGTTGGGGTCAGTCACCTACTTGTTTCTATGAATGTCATTGCTTTGCCTGGAATATTCCACAGCTCCACCTTACATTTGGGGATGCCTCTCCACAGATCTGACCTGTAACTTGGTCTGGTTTGGTCTTCATGAAGATAGTAAGGTTTAACACCACACCGTGAAGCATTCTAGAGAAAGCAATAACATCTCCATGAAAAAAAGCATTTCACGGACCCTCCACCAGAAAAGTTACAAAGGCACCTTTAACTGTGTTGTTATTTCTGCAGAAAAAAACAGAGAAGTTTGTGCTGCAGCTGAGTGCGGAGGAGCTGATCAGTTTGGTTGAGTTGATCCTGGCTGAGTCTGAGTTGAGCAGTCACAGCATGGCCCATAAAGACACACAGACCTCAAACTCCCTGCTCCAGTCCCGCCTGCCTCTGCTCCACTCCTACTGCAACGGAGAGGTGGACAACATCAAACAGGTGGCCGAGTATCTCATCAGCTGCACCAAGAAACAAGAGGACAGGTATGCTTGTATTGTTCAGATTACTTCATAACTATTGGCCAGTCTTATTTAATACAGATAACAGTTAAGGACAATGTGTTTTTATTCATACTCTTGAGAACATTTCGTTTGCAGTGGTCAGTAGGTATCAAACATGCATCAGGATACACACAATAAATACAGACAAAACAGATAAGAGCCTGCTAGTTGGATGTTTCTTGAGAATATAGGATGTCTTAAATCAATTGGGAAAACTTGCTCCACCTGAACACCACCCACTCACCTGGACCACTGGATCTGTAGCTGTTTATTTTCCTTCTATATCTAACTGCTAGGTTTTGTACTGTGAAAACATACATTATAGGGCGATTACATATTTGTCATAGGGTTATTTCAGTTCTCATCTCTTGTTTCTTTGCTGCACAGTATTGTTCGGTCTAATTAGCACAAATATTGGCCCCTGTATACAGCGCACTGATAAAAGTGCACTACATCGCAGCAGATTTTCCTGTGAGCGCAGATGAACTTTTCCGACTCGTCTGTCAGCCACAATGCCGTGGACCAGGGAGAACTCGATAATTAGGTCTATTGGTGTGAAATTAAAAGCAGCCGAAGTGGTCTTTGCTGTGATCTCTTTAAAAGCTCAGTGTATTATAATGAATCCGAGCGGATTAGGCCGCGGCTCTAAACTTGCCTGTGTTGTGAATTCCTGCTCTGACTTAGCTGTCAGAGATCAGGGTGCAACTCTTTGTGGAGGCAAACCCTGCTTTCATGAATATGTCTCTCGTTATTAAACCGCTTTAATGAGGAAACTTTGGCCAAGGTCAAGCAAAATTAGCTTCTGTATTACTGTATTTTAAGTACAGCTAAGCTTTCTGGTAGAATAGTTGCTAGTGAAAATGTAACAGGATAAAAACATGTTGGAAGTAAAAGCTTTTGGCCTTGTGGTGAATAAACATACTCATATGGCTTTCTTGGTGGCTAAGGCTTGTCAGATAAGCTGGTGTTTACTCCAATTACACACTCTCCATTTAAAGGCAGTGCTTTGCTCTCCATCAAGGTCACTCTGATGTACTAATGCACAACTGTAATCACTGCTTTGGTTTGTACAAGGTGCAGAATATTAGGCCTCAAGAGCCTTAGTCAGTAAGAGGATTTCCAATGATGAGTTGAAGGCCTTTTAATGCAAATGCATAGACTCTTGTGAATGCTCAGTTATGCTCTAGTGTACCAAGTGTTTCTGTAAATGTTTTTATATATATATATTTGTTTGTTTTCAACAGTGAAATGAACCAGCGATGTCAGAACTTGTTGCTGCAGATTTACCTGCACTTCCCAGAGGTGATCCAGCATGTGAGTCTGCCTGAGGGCACGTTTAGCAGCGGAGGAGCAGCCGACGGCAGCAGCTGCAAGGTACAAATACACAGAGATGATCAAGTGTTTATGTGATTAAAGAAGAAATATTATGTTTGTTTGGGGTGTTTGGTATTAAACATACGTAATCGTTATTTTACATTTTGTTTGTTATAAACTGGAACATTGACCTAAATCTGCTTAATAGTAGAAACAGATTCAACTGATCAGCCTGCCTCCTCCTAGTGTCATGGTTTTTACTGTTGAAAAATCGCTATGTGACATTTTGAACCCTACACTTTGGACCCCGAGTTTTTAGAATAATCACAAGTAAGGACAGAGCAGTGGGCTGAGATAAACAACAGACATTTTCAGAGCACTCAAGCCTCGAATGTAGGACAATACAGGATTACGCAAACATGCATGAATTAATCAAAATACAAGTCAGGGTCAGCTAGTGATGAAGGAACACCGTTTATAAAAGTCCATTTTGCATAATATGTCCTATTTAAACAGGTTTTAAAATCTCTCTTTCTCAGCTTGATGTGTTGGTTCATCGTTTGGTGACACTGCTCGCAGACATTGGAGACTCCAAATCTGCAGAAGGACGTGTTTCTGATGCAAACCTCGCATGTAGGAAACTGGCTGTATCACACCCAGTGCTTCTGCTCAGGTAACTACCTTAGAGCTATTATTTACATTTTTGTACAATGATTAAAGCACCCATAGTACATTATTTTGTGATCTATGTTATGAACCTGGAACCTGGAACCTGTTAGCTGCAGTTGTGTTTAGCACACAAACCCTGCATATTTAGGCTGTGTTCTTCTGTTAAGCTGAAAAGACTCTGTTCCTCCTTGTGATGTTATGTGATAATACAGGAAGTGCTCCACTGTGTTTTGAAACTCCATACACCTTCACTAAAGTCATTTGAATGATTTCAGCCCTGGGATTGCCCAGTTCTACTGACCTAAAGGTAAAAGTTAGCTGTTAACATGGAAACTACCACTACATGACATCACAAGGTGGAACAGAGCACTTTGAGAAATAGACAACGTAATAATAAAGGATTACTCAAATATGTGTGAATGAGACAAAACACAATGCCATGTTTTTGAAGAGATAATAGTAATAGTAAATAATAACAAGAGTCAATTTTGTGTAATTCAGGCTCTTTAAACCCTTTGACCGCTGACCTTTGACCTGTTCTTCCTCCAGACACCTGCCGATGATCGCTGGGCTGTTGCACGGCCGCATTCACCTGAACATTCACGAGTTTCGACAGCAAAACCACATGACCTTCTTCAGTAATGTGCTCGCCATCCTGGAGCTACTGCAGCCTCTGGTTTTCCACAGTGACCACCAGAGGGCGCTTCAAGACTGTCTCCTGTCGTTCATGAAAGTTCTTCAGGTTTGTTTTTTCTTTTCATACACAAACTATTTTTGAGGATTATTAACTAATTTTAATTGTCATCTCTAAATGTGATTTTCAGAATTTCCAGAGGTCTCGTTTACCACTGGTCTTTATTAACAAGTTTCTACAGTTCACTCAAAAATACATTACCCATGATGCCTCTGCAGCTATTCCCTATCTACAGAAACACTCAAACATACTACAGTAAGTTTCCAAGACAATGCTGCATAAAGTTAAAGAAGCACTGTGTAACTTTTCTGCTGGGGAGGGTCTGCCACCTGCTTTTCTCCATGGAGATCTTATTGCTTTGTTTTCCATGGTTTTATTTTTCTTGCATAAATTAATTTTAAGTATCTTGAAACTCTACATTCTAACTGTGGACGGGGTTGCCTCTTCACAGATCTGAACTGTAACTTGGCCTGGTGGGATGTCATTGCTCTGTATTTCTCACAAGTAACGATTGCACGTAATCAGTTCATCAAAATCAAGTGTTGATATAGCAAAAAATACCTTGACAAATGTGTTTTCTTTATATGAACGCCTCTCCATAGATCTTACCTTTGTCTCATAAGCAGAACAGTTACATATTGCTCCTTTAAGTGCGTTTTAGAGCAGTTCTCAATTACTAAGTACATTTTTTTGTTTTCATATCTTACAGAAGCTTAAGTGCAGAAAACCCAGACCTGGTTCAGCTCAAATCTCTCTTAGCGGGTCTGACTTTACCCGTAAAGAGCTCTTCAGCGGAGGTCTCAGCGGAGGAGCGCGATGGTGAGAACAGTCATTTTAGACACGTGTATTTTTATTAAAGATTCTGTATTTGAACAAAATGGATACCTTTTTCACAGATGATGTAGCAGCCGGATCCTTGCCCCTAGTGAACATTTCAGCTTCAGTGTCGATAAGTCAAGCAGATTTGACAAGGTACCTGAAGAAAATGTCAAGAGGAGAAGCAGTGGAAGGTAACTATTATTATTCAGGAACATATTTAAAGATGCATTGCACAACTTTTCTAGTGGAGTGTCTCCATGGAGATGTTATTGCTTTGCCTGGAATGTTTTTTGATATGGCTTTAAACATGTACATTTAGGATTTATTCAATACAGATTTCTCTTGCTCAAAAATACAATAATCCCTTCTGTGAATAGTGGCGACCCTCCACAGATCTGAATAGTAATGTAACGTAGTGGTTTAACTTACTTCTCTCCCATCTGATATGTAGGTTTAATTTATACTGTGCAACATTCTGTACAGAGCATGGAGACATGAGGTGGTGGACCCTCCACAAGAAATGTTACTAAGTGCACCTTAAAATAAAACAACTTCTGCTTTGGTGATGTTACAAAGAAATGCGTTACCAAAGTAGTATTTATGTAAGGGGCAGTGTGTAGAGGATTAATCGCACATTTTACTTATGTATTTGGTTTTATTGAATTTACTTAATTTTTGCCTATGGAATTGTCACAATTTAGTTGTTATTTTTATTGTGAACTTCTTAATTTTTTATTATGAATTAACTGAATATAGCCAATCATATTAAATATTCAGGTACACCTCAAAACATGTAGCCAAGAAACTTTACACAGATTGTGGAGCTCAAAAGTGACCACCTGCCCCACTGGTCCAGAACTAAACGTCTCATTCATTTAATTAAATTAATATTAAAAGTTCGAACGTTTGCTCAAGGCTAAAATGTTATGCGGTAACTAATGACAAAACCTATAATTTTATTTAAAATCTGTTTCTGAAACTTTCTAAAAGATATTTTAAAGGTTAGCCTCCTCAGTGTCTTCGTACTCTTAATATTCAATTTTTTTTTTTTTTTAGATGTGTTTCCATTCATAAAATTAAAAAAAAGATTACATAAATGGTACCAAATTCATTCTAGGCACATTTAAATGAGTAACTTTGCCCCTTGTGTGATTGGCTGTAGATGTGTTGGAAGTGCTGACAGAAGTGGATGAGAAGTCAAGGAGGAACCCGGAGATCGTACAGTACTTCATAGTGAGTCATAACTACTACTGCATAAACAGTGGCACTGTACTTGGTACTGTTAGTTGATGTAGCAGTTTGTACTTTGATTCATAGAGTGATCTGCAGAGGCTCATGGCATCATCAGAGGAGCTGTGTCGAAACATGGCGTTCAGTTTGGCGTTGCGCTGTATCCAGAACAATCCCAGGTGACTTTATGTGCTTTTAAACTATTGTATAATGTCAATGTTTTTGTTAGATGTAAAATATGTTGGTAAATGAGCGGTTTAATAATATTTATTAATAGTAGCAAAAAGAAAAAGAAAGTTTCTTCTAGGCTACAAAAATATAAGTTACTATTTTAAATACATTTTCTCACACAATTAGCATATGGTTTGGCTTTATAATAATTCTGATCATTATTGTTTTTTTCCTGTTACAGCTTGGGGACTGACTTCCTCCCCACTTTCATGTACTGTTTGGGCAGCGGTAACTTTGATGTGATCCAGACAGCACTCAGAAACCTCCCTGAGTATGTGCTTCTCTGTCAAGGTAAGACACCTACTCAACTGTTTGAGACTGTGAAAACAACTGTGAAAGGCTGAATCATTATTTTGATTCAAACGTTAAAGTGAAATGTGACAAGAACCTCTCCTGTCTCTCCAGAACATGCGGACATCCTGCTCCACAAAGCATTCTTAGTGGGCATCTACGGACAAATAGACACAAGCTCGATGATTTCGGAGTCTATGAAGGTTCTGCACATGGAAGCCACAACATAACATATAATCCTTCAAAATGACCATTCCAAAGTGAATTTTGCTAAATTGTTTTCTTCGCTCTACTTTTCTCATGGGTTACTGATACATAGGTATTTAGTTTAGTAGCGTAAATGGCCTTCTGATAATTTGCTAACTAGTAAAGCCTCTATATCTAAATATTCAAAAATAAACACAGAAACATTTGTTCATTTTCTGGTGTCTTGACTCAACTACTCATGGTAATAAATAAATAAAATAGTAGTGTTGTTGTAGCTTTTCAATGCAGCCATTCAATTTTGTGTTACTACATTCTGAGTTTATTCTTTATTTTGGAAGAACACAATTTTCCACATAAACCAATTATTACCTTTCACTTTTACCTATTTCAAAGATAGGACAAAGTGGTGCCAGGTTTTTGGACTTCCATTTTATTCCAATAATTTGTAACCCTGATAAAGGGGAGCAGCTGTCATCGGGGCCAGCTCTTCACTCGGGCGTTGCAGACAAATTAAAGGCACAATGCGCACGCTGCAATGGAAACTGCTTTGGCGTGAAAGTGTGAGTTGTTTTGCCCAGTGCCTCTGACTTCATCTGAAAACCTCTTGATGGAGTCAAAGGAACAGGTTAAACAATGTGGAGGCACGACGCTAAACTAAGGAAGTGCACGTCCCCATTGGTGGCAAACTAAGCATGGCAGTAATTGCTCAATCACAGACTAAAGGAAACTTTGAAGACCTGATGCGGGTCTGACTTTTAAGTGTGGAGAGTAGCAGGCTTTAATTACATGGATAAACTGTGTGTGTGTGTGTGTCATAGCTGGGAGAGGCTCCAGGACATGTCCACACCAGCAGGTAATCTGACATTCAGGAGGATAGATGGCTATACAGAATATGTCAAACAACATTATTGTGTCTTTGTAATCTAAGGCAGCACAAAGGTTTGTGTTTGTAAATGAGAATAAGCTCTCGAAAATAAACACAAAGATGAAATAAATCTTTAAAATCCTTCATCCTGTGCATATGTTTGGGTTGAGGGGATCGGAGCAACTGGAAGAAATCTACAATGACATGGGAAGAAACATACAAACATGCAAGAGTATATGCAACCATGCAGCCTTTTGCATAAACAACTCCTTGTGGGTTAGGTAAGTATTGCTGGAAGGAAAGTTTTTGTGCCCCAAGGTCCTACTTAAGAATCACAGATCTAATCATTGTCAGTGTCCATGGTATATCCTCCAATCCCAGTTACGTCAACAATATTCATATATGGAATAGGAATTTACAAGTATTTCAACAAGTCATATGCAGAACTCCAAATATTTTCTTTTCTGGTGTGCACTATTTTCACATACTCTATGTGTATTTAGCATCTTTTTTCTGAGCTCTACTGCTCGGATCCTTGTAAAAGTGTAAATTGCACCTGTCTGGTTTCCTATAACCAGCTGAAAGCTGTGTTTATGGTTTATCAATCACTGGTGCACACAGGCCTCTGCAGAGCGACTCTTGGTGCGGCGCCAGCGTCTGATTGGCTGAGCAGCAGTGAGGCGTGACCGGGCTGAGTGACGGCTAACGAGAAGGGAGGGGCCAAAGAGCACCGCTCATCGTCCTGATGGAGGTTCTGATAAGGTAGAGACCACTTTATTTGTCAGCTGTCAAGTGTGAGCTTCATCTTTGGGCAATGCTGGACGACTGTGCACAACGCTGTATCTACAATTTATATTCCACCTCATTCAAGTGTGTTCATACTTCTTCTATGCCCTTTGTTAAATGTTGAATTGCCTCAAGAAAATGTTATACTATATAGTCCATTCATCTTAATTCATTCCTATTCATACTTTTTTACACTTTCCCTCACATACCTTCTGGTTTGGGACTATTTCTGGGAATATTTCAAGTTTCTTTGATCAAAATACAATTTACATGTTCCTGGCTTGGTTTATGGTGAGATTTCTGCCAGAAATTATTCAAATCTCTGTAGTCTCCAATGATCCTCATACCGGCTTTGATATGGTTTGATCGTGCTACATCAGAACATGTCCTCCTCTATGTAAAAGTGTGCAGTGAGTGATGGCCG
>KN500607.1:0-15686 GCA_000787155.1 Scartelaos histophorus | reverse complement strand
GGAGTTTAAAAACACAGTGGAGCACTTCCTGTATTACCACGACATCATAAGTGTTTTCAGTCTAAATACGCAGGGTTAGCGCGTTAAACGTGTGCGAATGAAACAAACCGCAACATCGTAACTTGGGATGGAACGATATTTGAGGGAATATTGAATCGTTCGATACTGGTGTCACGATTCGATATCGATATGCAGTCCCTCCATGCTGTTATTTATTTTGGTTTACTTTGGAATCCTCCTCCGATGCAGCAAAAAAGCAGCTCCACAGGGACTTAAAGCTGAAATATTCTAACAGAGGTGGGTTTTATATTTCAGTCACTTTTTATTTTACATTGATAGACTCGGGAATGACAAAGATATTAACTTTTAAATACTTAAGAATCGCTTTCGGCTTTACGTCGGCTTTAATCAAACGTGCTTGAACGCAACTCGCTATATACGCAATCTTTTTCTCAGACTCTCATTAGCTTTAGTCAGAAAAGTCTGTTGAAATACGATGTTATATCATAGTTTTGAGTGTCCAGAAAGAAGACGAAAAGGAGGAGCTACTGTCCGTCAGCACCAGCACAGGTCTGACCAGGGGAGGACTGAACTCTAGGGGCCGATGGGGGCCGAGCGCTGCCCTCCCCGGCCCTCAGTAGCAACCTATTGGGCCAAATTACGCGGAGCAACGTTTTTTTTATCCCAGTCCGCCCCTGGGTATGAGCCTGTGTGGATGCGGTGAATGCACTCAGCAGGAGAAGAAAAGACATTATCAAATCATCATCAAAAAAAGTCTGATAGTGTAACTCCCCTCGCCGTCTGTATTACGACTAGACTGACTACATGATAAAATATAAAATAGCCTGAGAAAGCACTATTCTTATTTTCACAGGAATAAAAAATCTCAGTTGTGAATCACTGAACCAAATGAACTAAAAGACTTCACATAAAAACTAAACTGGACAGTAGTTGTATTGTAACGTATTGTATGTAATGTATGTATTCTTTTATTAACATGGTATTATATTTTACTCATTAGCAGAAACAAATTGGGATTTTTGTTTTTCATGTCTTAAAACGTATCGAATCAATATCGTGACCCTTTTACTGAGATATATTGAATCGTAGGTCCAAAAAAAGCATAATATGGGCCCTTTAAGAAAATAATAAAACTCCAAATACAACTTCAAGAGGCAAAATGAGACGCAGAAATGGCTATAAAAATTGTTAAAACCTCTGAAAAATGCTTTTAGCGTACATTTTGTTTTAAAAGTGTTGAAATTAATATGCGGTAAAATGTGACAAGTTGCTTTACTTGTTTATTCAGGAGGTAATGTGTGCATTCTGAAAATGTGTAGTCATGGCAACTACCAACATGACATATTTGCCTCTTAATAACTTCAGATATACTTAATACAAAAACTACATTAGAATAAATATTACTTATGGAAATACAATGAATACAGAGTTGCAATTTGTCTTATTTACTATTTTTGTTTGTCATGTGGTAATACAGGAAGTGCTCCACTGTGTTTTTAAACTCCACACACCTTCACTAGAATCATTTGGATCATTTCACCCCTATGGAATTGCCGATCTCTACTGAAGTCAAGATAAAAGGAGCTGTTAACTTGAAAACTACTGCTTCATGACATCACAAGGTCAAACTGAACATTTGGAGCTTTGCAGCTGTCGACAGACTAATGACTTAAAACTCACAAGAGTCGATTTTGTGTAATATAAGACCTTTAACTTTTGAGAGAAGACTAAATATAAACTGACAAACTGACAAACACAAGAATCCCAGGCATTTCAGAACATGTCTGTGGAGGTCTTAACTACAGGATACAATAAGACCTAGGGTAGAGTAACTAATATTGAAACTTACGCCCACGGACGCTAAGGAACCTGCCTGGACCACTGAGGGATTAGACAGACACAAGAGCACATGGGAATAGAAAAGAAAGTACTACAGTTTAATGTTGAAAATCACATTGTATTGTCTAAAGACAGAGTGTTTAGTTATCATTGCAGCAGCCTACTGAAATCGGTATTGAATATTGAGTCTATTCCTCACTATTGGGAAAAAATGCTATTAAATAACTTCTACCATTGTGTTTCCCATTTGATTAAACCTTCACTCTTCCAAGCGTCACAATGAATGCACTGTACAGTGTGACAGCTTGATTGCAGTTAAATTGTTTGCGCAGAGAAGTTAAGTGCACACTGCAAAATATGTGAGCAAAACTCACACAGTCACAGTAACTAACAATACAGAATGTGTTTTTTAAAGAAGGTTTTACAGTGTGTGTCTGTAGTTTACGCTCCATACACCTGCGTGTGCCTAGAACTACATCCATTTTCATTTCAAAACATGACAACCCACATTTAGTACCTCACCTTAGCAGCGCATTTAGATGATTCCCTTTGTATTTCACAGCCAAGTGGCTGGAAAACACACGGTGTGTAGTGAAGCCAGAGTTACCTCGTGTGTATATGAACAAATGTATGTTTATTTTAAGGTTATGTGTATAAAAATGTGACTTCAGTGGACAAAGAACAGTGGGAAATGTCAATGTGTCACGTCACTCATCAAACTGAGAAGACAATGGGAGTGGGAGGGCATCTGACAGAAACACTAAGCCATCATTAATGAAGATAGCAGCTGCAACATGAATGCTCAATAGTCACAAATCCAGTTCATTTGTTTAAAGGTACAATATGTGACTTTCTGTAGGTGAAAAGTCACCTGCATAATCCCATGGAAATATAAAGTTAAAGCATACTGCGGAACATTCTTCATGGACATGGAGATTAGTTTTGTGCCATAATGTAGAACATTACAGCCAAAGGAACAACATTTTGGAAACAAGCAGGAGACGGAGGCTAATCTCGCAAGATGGATTTTGGTGATGTTTTAGTGTATTTGTGAGTTCACAAACTCATGAGAATCCATCTTGGAGAGCGCTCGCTGTAAGGACACTTTGGTCTGTGACCAATCAGGTCACTGAGGTTTGTACAGACGCCACAAATGAACCAAAAGCAACATGGTGACACCAACAGACATACTGCAGACTATTTTAGTGTCAATTTTCTTTGTGAATTACATGCATAAGATAAGAGTTATGTGCAGTTATGGACAGGGAAGATGTCTGTGCTTTTCTTTCAACTGGATGTGAGAATTTTCAGCTTTCAACCAATAGATAATAAAATACTTGTCATGACGTTACATCTTTTCACTAATACTTCCAGAGCTTCCAGACTGATCATGTGTAGTACTTTATTCCGAGTGCTCACTCATAGGAAGGACGTGTACTTTTCAATGCAATAAATGTAACCAAATTGAAAAATATTGCTTTTATTTTAGTCCATTTTCTGCCAAAAAGTCACACACTGTCTATCTATACCATCTATAACTAATTGTATTTACTAGAATTTGTATTTTACTGTTAATAATGAAAAGACTTGACTGAAGAACGTCAAGCTAACAACCACCACACGAGCCCTTCAGTTTGTAGTTTTTGCATTATTTTTTCAGTACATCTTTACACTTTACACTTGCCTTGTAACTACACCAATTTTCATTTCAAAACAGCCCGACCAACATTTAAGCACTTCAGCTTCCCAATGTGTTTATTTTCCTTTGTACTGTATAGTCAAGTGGCCGGACCGCGGGCTCGGAATAATAGTCCCTCCTTCACAGCCACTCGAGCGTAAATGTCTCACATGTGTTGTTTTGGATTTGGCTATTGTGCTAATGCGGCTACATGCTAATTCATTTGGGCCCCTTCGTTTGACGCGGTAAACGGGCAGAGACGGATAACGCTACGACGACCCAGTGAATCGCGACTGTCCGAGTGGATGTGTGCGAGAAGGGGAGGTGAGAGCGTCTAAAATGGAGGCGTGGATGGAAGAACAAGTGCAGAGGGATAAATAAAGCGGCGATTATGGAAATTTGGGGTCGTGATAGGACAAAACAAGGGGTTAAACGAGGCGAACGGGGATGGAAGTGAGAATTGTGCCTAATTTTGGAAAGGCTGATGATATTCTAAACAGACTAATTCAACCAGGGCACAGATCAGAATATTATGGTGGAATTTGCCTATAAAAGGTCCTATATTAAACAAAATGGACTCTTGTGAGCTTTAAGCCACGTTACCTCATCGAAAACATACCTGGAGTTGTGTTTTCTTTCATTCGCACATGTTTAAGTTACCTATTATTATTTTTCCAAAGTTCAAAATGCTCTGTCTACCTTGTGATGTAAGTTAATGGTAGTTTTCAAGGTAGAAATTAGGGCTGAATGATATATTGAAAAAATATCGTCATCACGATAATGGCACGTGCGATATCCACATCGCAAAGATGCGCAATATTTTTTAATTGTTTTATGTGTAAATCGTGAGTTTATTGCGTTCTGGAGTTCACAATTCCGACGCGCCCTTAAACGTAATATTTTGCTAGCTAGAGCGAGCGCGTGGACTCGCAGTGCATGACGGGAAAACACTACAGTCACCATGGCGGGTAATGAAGAAGTCAGTGAAGACGACAACAGCCAACAACTTGTGCCTAAAAAGCACAGCAGCTCCGGAATTTGGGACTTTGGCTTCAGACGGGACGACGTGTCACAGACGCAAGTGCTGTGCAAGTCGTGCCGGAAAGTTATCGCAACGTCGAGAGGAAACACGACGAACTTACACAGCCACCTCGAACGCAACCACAGGGAGCTATACAGTGATTTTATTCAGTCAAAAACTTCAGCAACCAATGTTACGCAGGTACAGTCGCAAAAACATCTGTAATAAAGTTGTGGCCTACGGCTGTTCTCCTAACAAGTTTAATACTTTGCAGGAGCTTATTCTTAGTTTTCTAACCATGTGGAACACAGGTAAACGTCATAGAGGCAAACATGTGAATGTACGAAGCATTTTTTTTTTAGGTTAAAAGAAAATATCGCAATAATATTGTTATCGCAATGCTTGACACCCGTATCGCATATCGCATTCATTTTCAATATCGTGCAGCCCTAGTAGAAATGAAAGGTTTTGGAGCACTTCCTGTACCACCACGTGACATCACAAGGTGGAACAGAGAAGAACTCAGCGTAAATATGCATCGTTTGTACAAAAAACACAACTCCTGCTTATTTTCTGATAAGGAAACAACATTATAGATCAGAAAGTAGCGTAATATGAGAAAAAACTGAATATTTAGGCTATGTTCTTCTCTGTTCCACCTTGTGATGTCATGTGGTGTTACAGGAAGTGCTCCACTGCGCTTTTAAACTCCAAATACCTTCATTAAAATCACTTTGATCATTTCAGACCTTGGAATTCCCAATCTCCTGAACAAATGGTAAATGGTAGCCAACTTTTAACTTAAAAACTACCACCACATGACATCACAAGGTGGAACGGAGCATTTTGAGCTTCGGAGATGTCGACTAATAATAAAGAATTACTCAAACATGTGTGAATGAAGCAAAAAGCAACTCCAGGCATGTATTTAATGAGGTAGCAACATCATTAAACGCCTTAAAGCTCACAAGAGTCCATTTTACGTTCTTTCTACTAACTATCCATTTTTGCAGTGCGACTTTTATATTATAGTGAGGATTTGGGCCACACTTTGATATAACTTTGCAAAGGTTACAAGTCGCTCCTTCTGTATAAGACCTCATAGTCACAGTAGGGGGCAAACATCACATCTGAATATTTGATGCGACTCTAATCTCCACATCTTTCGCTTCGGGCTTGTTAAAAAGTCCAAATGGTGGACCCAACTAAAAGTGTCCGCAAGCAGGATCATATTAAATAAGTCCGGACCAACTGGGAACTATATTAAAAGTTTGACCGCATCTAATGTTTAATTATAATCTAATCTGTTATAATGTTGTTTCCTCATCAGCAGTTCCAGGGCTGAAATGACACAATCTGAGTGATTCTAGTGAAGCTGTATGGAGTTTAAAAACACAAAGGAGCGCTTTCTGTAACACCGCATGACATCATAAGGTGTAACTTTTCTGAAAAAATGCTAAAAACACAATTCCAGGTATTTTTTTGATGAGAAAACATTATAAAAGATGAAATAATTGAGTAAGATGAACCCTTCAAAGGTCCAAAATTTGGTCTTCTCCACGGAGATCTTAGAATGTTCCACAGTACGGCATGAAGTCAACAAGGTGATACCGTCTCGGCAAGGTCAGATCTGTGAAGAGGCGACCCCGCTCACAGTAATAATGTGTGTTTTACAAGATGTTTTTGAGCGATAAAAACGGTGGAACATCTAAGGCAAGGTGAGAAGATCTCCATGGACTCAAAGTTACATGACGTTCCTTTAAACAGATAAGACCCTACAGAGATTAGAGGATTTTTTAAGCAAGGGGCCCCTGTTTTAAATCTTTATAAAATGAGGTTTTTAATACAAAGCTGTCAAACGCGCATACATCACAGTTTATGTATAGGACTGCATTTTTGGTCCGCCGAGTATTTAAGATTAAAATACTGCCAACGAGTTTTTTTCATATCGTACACCTTCGCCAACTTCTAAAATACAGATGAGAAACTGGCCAACAAGCGTCACGGGTTACGTATTAAAGCAGGACTGCGGAACTTTGTGGGTGTCTCCACGGAGATCGAAAGTTGAAATCGTTCATCGCAACAGTCGCCGTGTAGAGAGATCAGAAAATCGTCTTTAAACCCACGTTATAATGTTGTTTTCTGGAGTCGAGTTTTGTTCTGTTCCACCTTGTGATGTCATGTGGTGATACAGGAAGTGCTCCATTGTGTTTTTAAACTCCATACGCCTTCTCTAGACTCATTTGGATAATTTCATGCCTAGAATTGCCAATCTCTGCTTAACTAAAGGTAAAATGAGCTTGAAAACTACCACTAGATGACATCACAAGGTGGAACAGAGCCTTTTGAGCTTTGGAGATACAGACGCAAACATGTGTGAATGAAAAAAACACAACTCCAGGCATGTTTTTGATGAGGTAACAACATTATAACATTTCTTAAACCTCACAAGAATCCATTTGGTGTATTATAGGACCTTTAATACTGTGGAACATTCCAGTCAAACCAATTACATCTCCATGGAAACCAGCAGATCAAACCAACCACCAGACCTAGCTACAAGTCAGCTCTGTGGCACCGCGCATATTTCTCAAGGCATTTTAACGCAATCCAAACCCCCATTATAAAAAGTGTATTTTCCAGCTGAAATGTTGCGCAGTGAGGCTTTAACAATATTCCCGGTTTTCGCTCGGTTGAGATCCACATTTCAGTATTCGATGAACGTTCGCGTATAAATTGCAAAACTTATCTCTCTTAAATGTCAGAAAAGTCAGTTTTATAGCGCTTTCTGTTTGATTGACAGCTGTGTATCCTCTGAGCTCCAACAGGTAAACAGCTGATGGCAAATTGTCAAAAAAGTAAATATTTAATTCAAAAAAACATTCAAACTCTCATCATGCCTGTGTCACAGTATTATCAATTCAAATTCAAATTATTCAAATATTCAGTGCTCTTTTTAATCATCTAACCCCCGTCACTATGTTTTTTCATCGGGTTTAAAAGGTGCACTGCGTGACTTTATGGGTGGGGGTCCGTCACCTGCTTGTTTCTATGGATCTGTCATCGCTGGAATGTTCCACAGTGTGACTTTAAACAGGTCAGCCTTACATTTATTCCATTACGGGTAGTTTTATGGATTGAAAATACTGAAAAACAGGCATTCTGACTGTGATCGGGGTCGCCTCTCCACAGATCTGACCTGTAACTTTGCTTGGTTTGCGCTTCCTGGAGATAGAAAGGTTTATTACCATTAAAGGAGCATTGTGGAACTTTTCTGGTGGAGGTATTGGCAGTATCCACTCTGAACACACTCAACATCATGGGTTTTTATTGACTTATAATCTTAGCATTCGTATTGTGCGTGGGCTCGCCTCTCCACAGATTTGATATGTAAGTTGGTCGTATGGCATCGCCTGCTGTCTCAGTGTAAGTGTAATGCCATACGGTGGAATATTTCAGGTAACTTCTGGTGAGTGACCCTCCACGAGAAAATTTACAGTGCACCTTTAAAATGTACAAATCAGGATAGTTTTACATCAGGAAAAAATTGAAAGTGCAAATACAAAAACACAGGAAGTAGCACTGATTTCTCAAATGTAACACCTCTACCTCTGTCATCAACACTGAAAACTCCACCTTAAATGCAGAGACATTTTAAGATGCAAAGAAAGTGATTTTTGGACAGATTAAACACAGATTAGACAAGTACTGGCCCTTGTTAGCATAACGGTTGCTAGGTAACAGTGTGTCAGATCTGCTGCCCGTGTCCAACCACAAAGTAACATTGCAAACATTTATAAAATAGAAAAACTACATAAGCTTTTAAGTCTAATCTTAAATTCCAAAATATTTACCATGTTTTAGAGAAATTAAGTTTAACCTGCACTACTCTAATCTGCGAAAAGGTTGTCAAAAATATAAAAAACATTAACAAAATGCTACTAAAACTAATACTGAAACTTGATACTCAAGGCCATGGGAATATAAAAGGAATGAAATGAATTGAAAAGAATTTAATTTGGAAAATCACATTCTATTGTCTGAAGAATGTGTGTTTTTATTATCGTAGTATCAGAATCAGTATTGAGTATCAAGTCCCTTAGTATCCTGTGGTGGATGAAGTACTCAGTTTTGTACAGACACCTAAGCAAAAACCAAACAAAACAAAAAAAACTCAAATAAAAGTATCACATGAATAAATCTACTTAAGTAAAACTACTGAAGTACCTGTTTAAAAAATAAAATTTGATGTTTTTCAAAAAATTAAAGCATGAAATGTGATGATTTTGATCGAGAATTTAGCAAATTTTAAGTGATTCAAATGTTTTGTGTGATTCAAATATTAGGACGTCAGCTCAAATTAAATGTGATAAAAATACGTCTCAATCCCAGAAAAGTACTTTTTACTAATCTAAAATGCAGAGGAGTAGAAAGTACAAACGCCTGCTCTCAAATGCAGTAGAGAAAAAATAAAAAGTACTCAGTGGAAAAAGTACAGATATCGAAAAATTCTACAATCCATCACCTGGAGTCTTGAAATAGAGTTTGAAATTTCAGTATCGTGACAATTTTTCACTCCGTTCACCCATTTCAAGGAGCAAGGAGACGAGGAAACGAGGAAACGAGGAAACGAGGAGACGAGGAAACGAGGAGACAGTGGAAGGAGGTAGGAAATCAGGAAGGAAACAACAGGCGGCGCGGGCCAAGCCTCTCCAGTCTTAATGAGATCTAAATTGGATAAAACATCTTGATCCGATCATACAGCGCTTGAACAGTGCCATGTGCGCTGCAATTATGACGGCGACGCTATGCTAGCCGCTAATCAGCCGGCAATAATCTGGAATCAGTGAGTTAGAAGGAGCGGGCGGGCGATCAACACACCGGCTACCCGAGGGGGACGGGCGGGTATTACGGGGCGGAGGTGATAAGCGGCGTGGCGGTGGCAGCGGGTCGGCGGACGGGGTCGAATACAAGGGCAATGAGCTAGAAAAGTACTGCGCTAGGACTGGTGATACTGCACTGGTGATTTCATATAATACTGGAAAAGGATAAAAACTGATTTCACTTTTGTCGTTTATCTTGACTTCTTTATTAAATCAATTTGGAATTTCTATATGTTCAAGGTTTTTTAGGCCCGAGCCCCGACAGGGCGTAGGGCCTATTGCTCTCGCTACAGCGAGCGCATGGGAACGACGAGCGCACGGGCGAAATGGCGAGTACGACGTGCAGCTTCGTCCTCTCACTCGCCCCCGGCATGCACTTTCACTTTTGTCGTTTATCTTGATTTCTTTATTAAATTGGAATTTCTATATGTTCAAGGTTTTTTTTTATTATTATTGAAGTGTCTAATTCGCCCAATTCATTAAAAAAAGAAGAAAAAAAATCAGTTTATATTTATTTTATGGTAATTTGCTGTTTTTATTAACAGTCTCAGTAAATCTGGTGCCCTCGGTCTGAACTCAACAACGCAGAGGACGAAGGAAATCTTTTCAAATACCGAGTGACGTCATAGCAAGTATCGTGGTATCGATTCAGTGCCGATACCGGTTCGATATTACGCGAAATAGACTCGTGAGCGTTAAGTCGTGTTAGAATCTCATCAAAAACAGACTCGGATTTGCGTTTTGTGTTTGAGTAATCCTGCATTATTAAGCCTAAACATGCAGGGTTTGTGCGTTAAACATGTGTGAGTGAAATTAAACGCAACTCCAGTTATGTTTGTAATGAGGAAACAAAATTATAACAGAAAATAAAGTGATAAAAACCAGTTAAAGTGCATTTCTATAAAAATCATTATTTTTGCTTTGAAAATATTCTATAACTTCAAAAATATGCGCAGATAAACTAAAATATAAAAAACTGACTAAAATTTGATCAAAAACAAAATTTTTCTTTGAGAAATTTTAAATATTCAGGGTTTTTTTCTAAGGAATCATTACTTTTCAATTAGTCAGTCAGTATGGATATATTGATATTTGGTGTTGATCCTTTCATCACTATAACATCATAAACATTCAAACATTTGGACACTAAAATCAAGGCAACAACAAGAAATACAGGAGCAAAATCGCATATTTGGAACATAAACTTTGAATTCAGTTCTCTCTGAATTCAGCAGTTTTTATTGAATGTGTCGGTTGTCATTGTGCACGCACTAATCCAAGAATAGATTTTTGGAGCTTTCTAGCATATCATCACGTCGTTCCCTCATCCAAAACACGCTTAAAGAGGTTTTAGTCTCCCACACGACAACTCTCCATAAATATACAACAAACCCGCGCTCCGTAAGTCGACAAACTTGATGTAATGCGCAGTAGTTTCATTAGCGGGATGCACGCTGATTGTGTTGTGATGGAGCTCTGAAGGGGGAGCAAAGCGTGAAAAAAAAAGCCTTGAAACACAAAACGCAACAATTACAGCGACAATTATATTTTCAAAACAATAAAAGACAGCATGGTGATCTAAATTCGTTACGTGTCGACAGTTAATCGCCCGTAGAAGTAAAACGGCTCTTCCTTAAACTCCCTGAAAATCGTCTCTTTGTGGAAACGCGGCCGACTGAGATGGTTTTGCCTATAGATTTCAGAAGACACTTTGTTGGATGCAAAGATTCTAACTATTGCCAAAGCCCGACGATTTGATCCAATCAGAGCTGCCGTTGGATGAGAACCATATGGAAACAAATGCTGGTGCCAAACAGATGCTTCTCTGTCATGGTTCATCAGAGTGAGAGAAGGGCTCAGCGGGCGGGGCTAACAGTCATTCTGAAATACAGTACTTTCTTGACATATGGTTCTGAACAGTACAGGCACTTTAAACATACGGCGAGATACATTATGCAACTTTTCTGCTCGTGTCCGTGGAGATTATCACGCTTTCAGTATTGCATTAAACGTATGCGTCTCCATGGCAACGAATACGTGATACCGCAAGTTACGGGGTACCGAGTTACGGGGTGAGCTGCGTGAGAATAATGCGTTTTTGTCGAGGTGTTTTTGGCAATAAAAACAAGCAAGCTGGATATATTTAATACCATACTGCGGAACATTCTAGACAAAGACACATCATCTCCATGGAAACAAGGTGAAGGATGCTCCCCCTGAAAGTTACGTAGCATCTTTAAAGGTCTTATCTCATGAAAAATTCACTTTTCTGAGAGATAAATCATGTTATAATGTTCAAAATGCTCTGTTCCACCTTGTGATGTCATGAAGTGCTAGTTTTCAAGTGACAGCTACTTTTGTGCACTAGAGATTGACATTTCCAGGGCTGAAATGATCCAAATGATTCTAAAAACACAATGTAGCACTTCCTGTATTACCACATGACATCACAAGGTGGAGCATTTTCAGTTTTTGAGAATAACTTGGCTTAAATCTGCAGGGTTTGTGTGTTAAAAATGTGTGAATGAAACAAAAAAACACAACTCCAGGACTGTTTCAGATGAGGAAACAACCTTAGAACATAAAATAGATCAGAAAAAATAGCATCATTTGAGCTCTTTAAGCACTTCACATTGTGTATTTAAAAGATTTCGAAATGAGCAAACCATTTTAATGATCCTTAACATTCTTTAAAACGATAAAAGTCGAACGCAGATATTTCTCGTACGCGCAGAACAGTCTATACGGGAGAAGCTGCAACAGTCAAACTAAATCATCTAGATCCCCACGAGATTTTAAATAATGCTAAGATCATCGGAATTTAAAATATGAAGAAAAACCATGTGAAAATAGGACTAAATAGTGGAACAGGTCTAAACCAGGTCAACAGCGATGAGAGAGAAGTACTAACCAGGACAAAACAGACTAAATAAAGAGCTCATCAGGACCATTCGGAAATATCTTGACTTGAAAACCGTGAAATGAATGAATAAAATAAGGCTACGAGGCTAACGCTTGAGCAAAGATGAGCTGTTTGCATATTCTCCCTGTGTAAGTTTCCTCCGGGTGCTCCGGCTTTCCCCTTCAATTTATGGAGCACAACAGTGACCGCCCGCCCCTCGGTTCCGGAAGTAAATTTCTCATTTACTTTTCCCCATCAACTTTCCTAAGATGATATAGTATATATTTAATTAAAACCTGTCTCGATAAACCGGCACGTTATTAAAGCTTTTCACCGAATCTTGCATGTTAAACGGTCTTTTTCACAGAGAGAATGAATGTATTTTTGAGCAACAGAAACACTCGTAATTCAATTCAATTCAATTTATTTTTGTATAGCCCAAAATCATAACAACAGTTATCTCGGCGGGCTTCACAAAATTGTTAAATTAGCAAACAAAAATGTCAGAGAATGAAAAAAAGAGAAAAAAATAATAAGAATAAATAATAATTAATTAATAAATCAAAAATACAGAATATCCAACAACAAGCAGGCAAATGGATAATTGTCCCAGCATCTCCTGTCCTTAGACCCTCCTTCTTCGGCAAGGAAAAACTCAAAAAAAAAAAAACAGTGGGAAAAAGCCGAGAAACCTCGAGGAGAACCACAGTGAAGGAGCGATCCACTCCCATGCACGGACAGGCATAGATGGCCAGGAAGTATCCACTGCCAATAAGGTTGTAAATAATGAATAAATCTAAAAAGATGTTTAAAATCATACCATGGAATGCATACAAGGGTATTTTTTAAAAACATTTCCCTTTGTTTGTACCCATCTTTTACGCACAATCTCCAAATTTGCCTCTGAAAATGAATCTTTCAAAAAACTATACATACATTTGTTATTCAGAAAGGTATAGGGAGCGGCTCTTTATTCGTTGTTGCAGAAATGAGGCTTCTGATTGGCTTGCAGAGCATTCTCCTTCCTTCACCGCCGCCCATACTGTAGGTTTGGCGTAGTTATGATGGGGCTCGAGAGTCTATTTATGTGGGTTGACGTAAATGAAAACTTTCTATGTACACAGTGTTATTTTGGAAAACAGAGGGAGGGTAATATTTGCTTCTCAATATACCCAGTGACGTGTAAATGTAGCCAATTTGGGGGGAAAATTCATGGAAAAGCCAGTCATGGGTCAGTGCTAGTGCAGCCTCTTCAGCTCAGCGACTGGATCCTGGAGGTTCTGAGCTTTTATATGAGGTTTGTTCATAAACTGAGAATAAGACAAACTTGAATGTTTTCTCTATTTCTAGGTTAAGGCTCTGGCAAAACATTTTCATTTGTTGTGGTATTGTTGCACTTTTTAAACTCATAACCCTAACTTAACCAACACAGAAGGTAATCTAACCAAAAGAGGGCCCAAGCTGCTAGCAGAGCGCCTAATAGAATCTTAATGATGTCAAACTGCTGCAGCACGTTCACGGCTAATCCAGGTTATGACAAGGTATCACAATATTCTACATTAGAGGCTGAAATATGTTAACCAGGTTTAAAGCAGGTGGAAACTCAATTCCGCTCTAAATATAGCCTCCATAACACTGCATTAAACCCCTCCGCTCATACACTCGCTGCAAAATGTGAGACGGCAAAGCTGCACAAAAATAAAGCAGGTGTATTCGGAAGTTGAGAACCATTCGCGTGAGAAACACTATATACATTTACGAAGATACGTTTAAAGTCGCTCGGGTTTGTCAAGTACAGTTTGGAGTCGGGTTTTTGTATATTTAGGGAGCATTGGGCAGAAACTTACAGCGAACAGTAAGAAGGGTTTGAATAGGGCCCGGGAGAGATCGCTAAATGACTCAAACATGTGTGGATGACTAAATCTAAAATCTCTTCAGGCAGGTTTTTGATGAAGGAAAGTTAGAACATGGTAGAACGCTCCAAAAATAGAGTTGTACTTGGGCGTAGATGAATCAAAGATGCACTGTGTAACTTTTCTGGAGGGTCTACATTTGTATGTATGATATTAAGTAAGATGCACTATGTAACTTTTCTGGAGGGTCTAGGTTTGCTTTGCTTGGAATGTGCCAGAGTATGATATTAAGCTTGACTATCTCCATGGAAACAAGCACTAGAAGCCACCAGATCAAGATACCGGTTGGATCTGTGCAGAAGATGACCCCTTGACTATAGTTGTGAAGGTTTGAGCAAAAAAAACTCACCCGTAACAAAATGAATGGAAGATGGATAAGTTTAAAGCCAGACTGCGAAACATTTCAGACAAAGTGATGCTATCTCCATGGAGACAAGCAGGTGGCGGACCCTATACCCAAAAAACTACACCATACGTCTCTTAAAGGGCCCATATTACACACATTTCCTGATCTGTTATAACGTTTCCTCGTCCCCAACATACCTGGAGTTGTGTTTTGTTTCATTTACACATGGATTCTTCTCTGAAACTGAAAACACTCCGTTCCACCTTGTGATGTCATTGAGTGGCGATACAGAACGCGCTCCACTGTGTTTTTCAACTCCATTTGAATCATTCGGATAAGCTGCAGCTCAGGAACAACCAAACTTTGAAGCTACGTCTTTTGTTTTATTGCTGAAACTTCTTCGCTTCTTGGTGCATCGGAGGATAGAAGAGGTTCAGCTGAGGTTAAAAATAGCTTCACTTGAAAACCACTGATGACATCTCAAGGTGGAACAGAGCATTTTGAGCTTTGGAGATGTGCACGTGAATGAATGAAACGAAACACAACTCCGGGTGTGTTTTAAATGAGACATCGACGATCTAAAATGTCTTAAAACTTAGTTAATTTTGTGTAATATATATATAGGGCCTTTAATCCGTTGCAGAAACTCTCCTTTACATTATCCAAGCCCACGTCATCCCCCATAATGATGAGCCCAAACACACAGGCCTAAGTGAGCGGAGATAGAAAGAAAGAAGCAGAGTAATGGAATCTGATGGCGTATCTGATGGGCAGTGGTGGATGAAGTACTCCATTTTGTTACTGAGGGAGAAGTACGGCTACAAAGGCAGAAAGTTAGGAAAGTAAAAGTAAAAGTATTGCATGAAAAAACGGACTTAATCACCATATCATTGCATCACATCATTGTCTTTCTATGACTTCATGTGTATATTCATATATATTTCATATTTTATTACTTATTTTCTATTTTATTTTGATTTGTACATATCTTATTTAGAATTTATTATTACCAGTTATTATTAGTAGTCATTTATTTATTTTATTTTTAATTATTGTTATTTTTATATTTTTTTATTATTATTT
>KN500605.1:21980-36084 GCA_000787155.1 Scartelaos histophorus | reverse complement strand
TTGAGCTTTGGAGATGTAGAGAGACTGGAGGATGGAGGATTACTCAAACATGTCTAAGTGAAACAAAACACAACTCCATATATGTTTTTGATGAGGTGACAACATTTTAATATGGCTAAAGGCTGAAAAAAATATGTAAATACTATGTAACATTTCAGGCAGCTAATAAATCAGCCTTTATTTGGACTTCTCTTTCCACCACTGTGCTTGTGCAAGAAAATGGTAAAATATAGTACCTAAATCAATACATGGGTGGGAAAAAATGTCAAAATTGTTGTAAGCATGTTTATAAAATCTTAAATTGTTTTTTAAATGTACCAGTCTACTTTAAGAATTGCCAGATTTAAGCCCTTATAGCCTCCAAACTGCATTACGTGTGGGGATCATGTTACATAAAAGACAAGATGGAGAGTGAAGGGAGAACAAATGTAGAGCAATGCAGTGGAGTCTATAAGGGAGTCATCATTGCAATTCAATTAGTCACCAGCCCCTCTCTGCCTGACCGTATAGTGAGGCCCACCACACCCTGCTGTAGGTATCAGCTCTGCTCATCTCAGCCTTAACAGATTTCTATTGCTGCAGCTGACACAGACATTGTCTCTATCAGGGCGCTCCCTTTTCAGTATTCAATCTCCCCTTATCCCGCCGCAGCCCTCCCACATCTCTACAATCGCTTTCAGGCCGTTGAGTCGCACCAGTTTTCTGCCTGTGACTGAACATTCTTATTTCTACTTTGAACATTTTTCTTTTTTTTTCTTGAGATTGCCACAGAATAGTTTGAAATAGATGTGATGACAATTGATACCTGATCACAACTTTAGATATATAAAAACTTTTCTTCTGCATTGTAACTATTCAAGATTACTGAATAGAAATAATGGACAGAAATATGTTTTCCTCACTTAGAGATGATCAGTTCTATTGGCTGAAGTGTGTTGTGGAATGTCCATCGGCCACATAGTTGTATCACGGACACCTGCAGTTTTACAATGCAATTCTTGATATTTCCTTGTGGTTTACTCCATTTGTGATCAGTGTAAACAAATTATTTCATGTTTGTGTAACATTTCCTTGGTCAATTTGTCTCCTAGATGTTTTAAGCTATGCACTTCACAGTATGTCTCTTTCTTCGTTAGGCATTAGGCAATTCTAAATGGATCATTTGAGCATTCTTGTTCATTTCTTCAACCTCAGACTTTTAGAGCCCACAGCCTCTCTTTACAACTCTCTGACTTTTTAGATACTAAAAGTGTCATAAAAGCTTACCTCTCTGGTAAAAATAGCCATGAAGCAGCCATTGTTATGTTCTGTGGGTTCCAACTTGAAGAAAAGGTCCTGTGAGTCCAAAGGAGAGCTGAACGGGAAGAGGCTGAACATAAAAAAAAAATTAATCCAACAAAAATACATAAATACACAATAAATATATAGATTTGACGCAGGTTTATAGATTTGACGTAGGTTTGTCCAGGCATGCAACTGTAATATTGGATTGTAACCACTGTGATTGCTAATAACAACTATGTTGTATTGTATTAGTTGGAATTCAAGGCCAGCACGGAAAACTCACAACGTGAATAGACTTTTTGTAATGAACAAAAAACCACAAACTGGAGAGCTGAATAAACAATTGGAATCTACAAAAACAAGCTGCATATTTTCCTTGCCTTTCCACAGAATTTACCAACATGAAATGACACCTTTGATTTGATTTCCACTACTGCACAACAACACTAAATCGAGTGGCAGCCTAAGGTGCTCTGAGACTGTGACAGGGGCTTATCTGAAGAGAGACAAACAACTGGCAAGGCTCACGTGAAGAGGATGCACAAAGAAGCACAGATTTAGAGCACAGGGCGGCGTCAGGGGAGCCCACGGAGAAGCCCCTCGCATTTACCTGGTTTGACCGTCCTCCCCACAGGCACAAGCTTGTTCAAACACCCCTCTGACCACCTCCTCGTTCTCCTCCGAGTACGATGAGTATGTGGTGTAGATCACTGACAGTATCTTGGGGACTGTGGAGACAAAAGTTTCAGTAAAAAAGTCCTAACTTATTGAGAGTCAGGGTCCAGAATCCACTCAAGTGAATTATGGAAAAGTACATGTATTTGTGTATTGTGTTCACGTCAATGTCAGTGTTAGGTTAATACTATGAGGTGAGCTAGACAAAGATCACACTGACTATTGACTGGCCTATAGATTTGTTATTATTATGGTTTAAAGGTGCACTGTGCTATTTTGTGGAGACGGGTTTCCCACCTCAACACCTTTATCTCAGTGAAGATGTTACTATCTCCATGGAGAAAAGCTGGTGGGATACCAACCAGGCCAAGTTGCAGATCAAATTTATATAGAGGTCACGCTCAAAGTAATAATGCATGTTTTTCAAGTTATTATTTTTGCATTAACACACCTGTAACTGAATAAAAGGAAGATATATTAATTTAATGTCATACTGGAACTCCCAAGAGTAGTGCAGTCAATAGAAATATCTAATTGAGTGTTAAACCAGACATATACTTTTTAAGATTCACAATTATGTCGGAATCCTTGAGGCAATTGGGTATTCATGGCACATTTTTCTTAGTGATTGCATCAGGTATAAAGATTACTGCGGCTATTGGTTGCTAGATTTCATTCATTTAAGCTTTGATTTTCTTCCTGCTCACTAATTACAGTCCGTCAAAAACAATTAGTCTGAGTGAGATGAAATAAAAAGCTGCTGGGTAGTGTTCTAAATCAGCAGCAAAACAATGAGAAATCTCTTTTGGATAAAGGGAAATGAGGTACGAGGACATTATAGACTGTAGCGGAGTTTGCATATGACTTTGAGAATATTTGTCTCACCGGATGCCTCGTGCACTGAAACCATCGACGCAGTCACTCGATAAACACCCACTAATAATTAACAGTCCCATTGGAGGGAATCTGTGCTGGCAGAAATGTTGAGGTGGGCCAATCAATGCTAGTGCGATTACACAACCTGCTTTCTCAATGCAGCTATCAGGACGACTGCACCTGCCTGATGAACATGAGAAGAGATAGAGAAATGCAGGGAACAACGCAAAATGAACTAAAGCTAAAAAGATGATGACTGAGTCGTATTATGAACCGGGTAAATGAAAATGGCTCTTCTTGGCTGTGTTCATAAGGCCAGTGGAGGGGGTTGTGTTTCCAGAATAAGAACTTTTTGGATTGATTGTAATATGTATGTTACATTAAGATGATTTTAATTGCCATACTAGAAGCAGAAGTTCAGCAAAGTATTGAAAAAATCTTAATAATAGTGTCTTTCTTTGATTATATTTCATGTCCAGTGCACTTCTTTATACAGTTCTGTTTGCTACCTGATATAATAATATAACCAAGAGCTACTAAGAGAGAATAGCTGCAGCCACTGTGGAGGTTTGATTTTGCCAAAAAAAAAAAAACACCTTGGCATCAGAACAATGAATTTCCAGCACCTAGAAACTGGGTCCCAAGAGGAGGAAGAAGAGGAGGACCTTCTAATACTGGACAGGGAACAAAGAGAAGAACCCATGATGGCAGACCTAGTTGTCCTTCACAGGAAAAAGGAAAGCCTAAGTTTGTGCCAGCTCTTATTCCCTAAGAAAATATAGGTGAACTGAAAAGACATGGATGGACAATCCAGGATTCCTTCCATCTACTAGACTGAGAATGAGCAGGGTGCTGACGACACTACCAAAGATGGAGGTTGTATAATTGTCTTTGCAGAGACACAAAATTAAAACCATAACTGGAGTAGTAAACAAACTTGGTGGTTGCAGGCTCTCCTGATCCATCAACAGTCCCACAACTCTAGCCCCAATGTGGTCAGAGATGAGAAACCGCCAAAATCTGTGCCAGAACACACTAAACCAAGTGTTCGTTTCTATGCTGAAATACCAGATGAACCAGAGGCAGCCACCATGAGACCTCCAGGAGCTCAGCAAATAGGAAACAAACAAAAAAAAGAAATGAAAAAAGAAAAAAAGAAGAAGAAACGTGCAACCAAGGCCGGATTCCACTTTTGTTTCACAAGCATAAAAAGAAATGAATTTGGAAATTAACCTTACACAAGATATTAGTTTAAATGTTTTGCTTTATATTAGTGTTAAACCTACAGGCATAATTATATCGTGTTTAACATGTAAATCTCAGGAATTTAAATGTAGTGTACATTATTATTTGGGGGCCCCTCCATTCAACAGGGAGGCCGTGACAGAGAACACTTTGGGAATGGCTGTTCTAGACAAAGCATCTTCATGAACACAAGCAGATTTCCAGAAAACTTACACAGCCCTTTAAGTTGTTTCACTACATCATTGACGGGTTAAAATAGGAACGCTTATTCCATTGGTTAAAGTCAGAAACAATAAGAAAATAAATTTGGGCCCATCACTCACGTTAAAAGTACTCAAATAACAGATTTAAATCACTTTAGGTGGCTGACTCATCCCTTTTCTGTATTATTTTAACACAGCATTATCAACTAGTGACGAACTGAATACCAATCTTTTCCATACTGAAGATGCTCACAGTGTACAGTATTATCTAAGGAGGATCGTTACTGAATGTATAATTAAAACACGGTGGATCTCTTTGGGATTGTGTCACTAATGATGAATAAGATAAGATAATTACAAAGTACGAGAGCTTGATGCAGTCAGAGGGGAGAGGGGTGCATACAGTGGAGACGTGTATATCTTGTCTGAGTTATGGCCGTGGAGTTACGTTGGACTAGAGCAGCTGGTGGTACACTCACACTGCATGGCATGATCAATATCCTTCTTCTGCTGCACAACCAGAGACTCCAGTTTGCTCTTGGCGATGGATCCCCGAGCTAGGTCCTGTAGCAGCTCTGTGTCTGGGAAAGGAGAGAAAAGAGAATAGGATTTTGCACTCAATTTAGTCTTTGTGTAAAAAACCAACCAGAGTCATTATTAATGCATATATTGATGAGAATTGATTGAGTCTTGAAGGGTAATCGTTACCTTTACAAAGCCATTATACAAAGCAATCAAATGCGGAAATGATCAGAATGGTGTGTAGTCAAAAGATGCCTGAAGAGAAACTTAATACATTTAAACCAATTAAGTATTTTGACATTAGGACCACTTCCAGACAAAAACTCAGAGCCCATTAACATTACTTTTCAGAATTGACAAGTTGTAAATGAGCAAGGAATAAACTGGTAATTTTTTTTCAGAATAGAGGTGCAAGATTGCAATTCATTGATTCAAAATCCCAAATTGAATAGTCTGAAGTGAATAGTATTTTGCAAGGCGACATCCTCCATTGTTACAGCAATAATGCAATTCAAATCAGAATAATTTATCTTTTAAATGTGGAAAGGTCCTCACATATTTCGTCAAATTAGGAAGAAATCATTTGAATCATAAATTAGAAAAGACTGCAATTATTATATAGCATAATTTTCTCTGCAAACAAGAAAATATCCAGTCTTTTTGTAATTGCCAGCTCTGAAGTGTATAATTGTTTTCAAACATATGGGATTCTTGTATTAGTTTTTCAGTTTATATTTCTCTCAAACGTTATTGCTTCGGGACACATTTTAAATGTGTACTCTGAACAGAAAGCTACATCATTTGCAAATTACAATGATTACATGTTTTCATATATTTTCCTCCCTATTTCCGCTCTATTTCAGGACACAGTGCACCAGTTTGTAGCAGACAGGTGACTGAAATGTTTATCGTAGTTGGTGTATAATTCTCTTTACCCTTGTTGGAACATAAGTTAAAGTTAATTTAAAATGGGTTGTTTCGCCACATACCTCCATCTTCTTGCAGTATAAACTCCACCGGATTGCTGATTGATGAAAGTGAAGATTTGGGGGCTAATAGGATGACCCGCACTTTTTGTAACCGCTTGTCGTTTCTGTTCAGAGACTGAAAGCTCTCCGGTACCAGTTTCACATCTAGACAAAGAGGAGAAAGGAGAAATTCAATTTGTCAACAGGACAAAAGTTTATTTTGGTTGAATTTGTTTCACAGTTGGCCATATTAGCATAATCATTGTACCCTGCCCAGCCCAAAAAGAAAAGTTTAGAGAATAACCTGATCATTCAGTATATTCAGGTCGTCAGGTGACCTCATTCTTTGAGCACAAACTGTTGCTGAACCTACACCTGACCAGATCATAGCACTCCAGGTGGTGACTTTTTTTTTTTTCTGGGCAGTGTATGATCCCACACTCATGCATTACAATAGGCCTAGCTAACAGAAACTCTAAACAAGTAGATGTGTTAGTTTCAGAGTAGTTTCAGTGTGGTTAGCCCCTCCCTGCAGGCAGATATACGGCAGTGTCCATCAGCACTCTGACCAGAACTGTGTAAGTGTCTTAGATGAGCTGCAAAATGCATTCAACCAAAATAAACTTTTGTTCATTTGACAAATTGAATTTATTCTTTGCCATAGATTTTACCTGGATGACTGAAGGATTTTACACACATCTAGACAAAATATACATTAAAAAGTGCCCTGTGTAATGGTAAACAACTCTACAATTTTTCAGAGCCGATGTTTAATTCAGTGATGTAAAATTGTCCCGTTTACAATTAAAAAATATGTCACTGTTGCCAACTGAAAATGCTTTGCTCATTAGTGCTGACATAAAGTGCTAGCTATTATTTACCAGATTTGCATTTCTACTTACTTTTGCAGCCCATTGCATTCACAACCTGCAGTAGCTTCTCCCTCTGAGCCTCCGTCCGGTCTCCCACGCACACAAAAACAGTGGATTTGTCATTGCCAGTGGGTTTTTGTTTCATTGCAATTAGTGATGCTGTGTGTGCAATAGTTAGGCCAGAGAAGCACCCAGACATAAGAACATCTCCATTTTCAGCCTTTTGTAACAAAGGGCATACTGCGTTTGGGCCTAGACAGCAGGCTTTATCCTGAGGAGAAGAAGCCAAGCAGAGACATCAGCCTACAGGATCCAAATGTGAATACACTGGAAATTAGCCGTGATTTGAAAGAGACAGATGGATGAAGAGTCAAAGGTCAGTGAGTTTGAAGAATCAATAAGAGATGTTTATATAGGAGGAGGAAGGAGTAGTCTCATCGGAAATGAATAAAGCTGTGATACCGTATGTGGTGAATGTAAACTGCAGATTTTTATTTATTTTAAAATATTACATGAAATAAGATGAGTGTGCTGCAGCTTCATGGTCTGGATTTGAGTATGAGTATGTATCAGTGAAGAAAAAGAAATAGAAACATGGAAACAGGAAAAATTATTATTAACTACGCCTGTCACGTTAATTCCACGGCTTATCACTCAAAATATTAAAGGTGGAACAATATTTCTTGTAGTCAATATCTATCATATAAGATTTAAGCAGTAATGTGTTTCATTCTACTGTTTATTTATTGTAGCTGTTTTTTGTTTTTGTTTTTTATTATTGTATATTTAGCATTGTTTTTGTGGTTTAAATCTGTTCTTGGTCCCTCCTGTGGGCTCACCACCTGCAGAGGGGTTCATAAGGTCTGGGTCTGGTGCACAGAGTCATGGGCAGCGTGCTGCCCCCGCGACCCAGCTGGATTAAGCGGGAGAAGATGGATGGATGGATGGAAATCTGTTCTTGGGTTATTGTGTCAGTGGCATAAATTGTTTCAATATCATTTACTTCAGCAAAATACTGCACTTCAAATGTTATTCTGACAGGTCTACTATTAACAATTGTTAGTTTAATTTACAAAATAAAATTAAAAAATCTATATTTTTTTTCCTGTCCATACGTTTCAGAGTGATGAAAAAACGGGGATCAATACCGTAGCATTTAACAATTTAAAACTAAATATTGTATCTCTAAATGGGCAAGCTGAAACTCTGTTCCTACTCAAAATTTACACTTGACTGTGATTGGATAAATCCACCAAAACCTGACAAACGGTGACCAATAAAAGAAGTGGGAGGGCAAACGTGTCTCATCATAATAGCATATCGACACAGATATCTAAATTCAATATTAGCATCATAGGGCAAATTAACATACAGGAGAAAAATATGTTATAAATCATTGACCCACAAATGTCACCAAGATCAGTACAAAAAGAAATATTAAGACTTTTTCCTTTCAATATCTCATTGTTGGGAGCAGCATGTACCTGAACGACAAGCTTGTGGTTGCTAAGCAGGCTGGTGGACTCCAGGTGCAGCCTCAATGGAGCCGGGAACACCAGTAGATCCTCACAGTGTGGGTCTTGGCAGAAGGTCTTCCCCTGCAGCTGCCCCACTGATCTCACCCTGGAGAAGCCCGCTCTGTTCAGCACACGCTGCACCTCATCAAGACTGGACCAGGCAGACAGGAGGAGGCCAAGGAGGAGATCACAGAAAGAATATTTTTTTAACTGGCCTCATGGAATCATGGGTCTAAACTAGGGCTGTATCTACAGCTATTTTAGTAGTCAGCATCTTTTTGATAGAAGTAATTTGAGCTTAAAACGTGCCAACTGAAGTGTTGTTAATAGAGAACATTTCAGAATAAAATCTTTACATTCATGTTGTATCATGTCTGTTAACGATTCATGATTATTCCTATTAATCATTGCAGCTTGAATCTAAACACTTAATCAAACTGTGTATACTGTATTTTAATAGCACTGTCCACTGTTCCTTATCCACTTTTGCCTTTTTCAGAGTAGATTAATTTTCTGCTTAGTGGTCTAAAACAAGTGTGTGCTGCCAACTGTGGTTAAACCGTGCCATTGCATTTTCAGAGGTATGTGACACGTGTGCCTCTGAAGCCAGGGACTCCATCGGCCACACATCGACTCCATCGGCCTCTACCATCCTCCCCCTCTCTCTCCACTTTAGTCTTCCAGACACTGCCCTGTTTAACAGCTTGTTTGGAGTGGGGTTTTGGGTGGAGTTTAGGTGCTTAGTGAAAATTCTATATACTAAATATTCTTACACCCATACGGACACACACACAGTCCGGACATGTGACCTTTCTAGTGACAGAGAGGGCTGAGGGTTGTTGCTGATTGAATCTGTCCACAGTGGCTTGATTTATTGTGAACAGAATCAGGCTGTGTGGGCCGCAGACTGGGGCACATAATCACATATAAACACTCTGTCTGGATATTTAATAGAGTGTCAGCTGAGCATAAAACATGTAGCAGCACTGGGCCAGATCCCATTTAAAAGCTATGGGTCGTGGTGTACTCGACATCGATTTGTATTAATTTTGTCTTCGTTTATAATAACTGCATTTCGGAAAACTATAGAATGGCAGATAGACAAAGCACCTTATACATATTCAATCGCATGAGGCCATTTGTACTGACCTGCTGTTCAGAGAGTTGACCCAAGCATAAAGCATAAGACTGCTGGCTCTCTCCTGTTTTATCCTCATACTCTCTGGCAGCATGCACTCAATAGACAGCAGCTCATGTTTGATCCTCCACCGGGCCAGGGAGGCAGCTAACTTGGCTGTAAATCTGGAAAAGAAAACATAAAAAATAGGTTTCACTCTAGGCAATATCTTGTACCTGGAACTCTCTCTGGACAATGAACTTAAAAATAGTTCAAATATGGTCTATGTAAAAGTAAAAAGTAAAAGTAAAAGTAAGTAATGTAAAATCCATGGTAATTCTTAAGTTAATAATAACATAAAGTCCATCTATTGACCATACGAATTGCACTCAGCAAATTGATCTTTATAGAGTATATTTTCTATATACGGTACATTCTTTGGCTTATGTTGCTCCATAATGCCAAAGCAAGTTCCTAGTTCATAACTTTTGCTCACTGACAAAATAATGTTTGTGTCTACTTTCTGATGTAGAATGTGTTGTTATATTATTATGTTTTTTCTCACTTTGTCTTCCCTTTAATACAATCCCATGCCAAAGAAAAAAAATATTAATTTAACCATTTACTATATAATGTACCTGAGGAGGTGGAGCTCCACTTCTCTCACTTCTTTTATATCTTCATCAGTATTCTCACATTTGCGGGGAACAAACTTTCGGTCTTGGAAGTCATAGAGCATGACAACAACAAGGCTCATCTGTTCATCTGGCTAGATTAAAAAAAAAAAAAATAGTTATTAGTAAATTCCAGATTTAACCAGTTTCCCCTTGCAGCCTAAGGACAGCAGGGCAGCAGACACATTAGAGGCAGATGGGGGCGCACAGCATCAACAGCTCAGCTTATTTGGCAAATGGGGCAGAAAGATGGATACTACACAAACTTTCAAAACATATTTAAGGAACTTGACATGTCAGCTCATGTGGAAATTGTGAATTTATCTCCAATTCATATGGTGCCCCTTTCTTATGTCTCGTATTTCTAAGTCAGGTTAAGTCACGTAGGGCTGAGCAATATATAGAATTTTAATCAGGATGGAGATTCAGTTAATGCTAATTGTCAATGATATCTACAATACAGTCCTGGCAGTAGAAGCATGTTATTTGGAGAAGTGTTCAGAAAGACATTTTACAATTTAAGTGGATGTAAAACAACATTTGTGGAACATTTCTGACCACTCCGTAGTGTGGCAACAGAATCCAGGGGTGGGTTATTGGGCTACTGTACACATACCAGCGGGTCACCTTAGAGACAGGACTCACTATTAAATAATCTTTGGTTTAACAGTGTACTGTAGTTACTTCAACTTTAGTGCCATCTAAGGAAACCTTGGCAACTTCATCTTCAACTAATGATTATTTTAGAAGTTGATTAGTCAGTAATTACTTTTGTAACTTAAATTTACAGTGTGACAAAGTGTATTATTGACACAAATCATACTTTTTGACATTTTTTTATCACACCACTGTCTTTTGCCATGTGAGTCTGTGTAGTCCAGATAATGATCAAAATACAATTACGATTCATTTAGTCGACTACTCACAGTCATTCCGATTATTTATTTAAAACATAGTCATTTCACATTCTTTTTAAGGACCTACAGGTATCTCTCTAACCCATACCTTTCCCCTTCACTAGCCCCCTCAGTGTCAAGGTTGAATTTTATAGATGCCATTGGTGTAAAAGGAGGTGAGACGGGCTTCTAAAGACTCTCATTGTGCCTGGGCTTTATTGTCTGAAGGATGCAGAGTAACGACCTGCCACCAACACATTGTGCGACCGATTCATTTTACCCCAGGCCGTAACTCACAAGGACAACAGTTGTGACGCGTGTGTGCCGCTGTACTACACACATCTCACAGTTAATGTAAACATTTGCCAGAAGCACTGACACAGACAGACTCTGAGTTTCACTGCAAAATCTCACTCAGCCATTTCACTATTTCTGCCAGTGCATTAGACATACATGTGGGCGAATACTCAAAAGCTGCAAAAGGATAAACTTCAAACTAGTGTAAAGGTAATATTTCTGAACTTGTGCTGTTCATTGCACTTTTTGAGACACATAACACAGTTATCATTTATTGGAGGGAAATTCATTCTCTGATCATCTGCCTGTCTCCAGATCCTGAGCCAGGCTTGGTCAGGACCACCTGGAGATTGTGATGTTTTGGGTTGATGGGCAAAACGAAGGAAAGGAAAAGGAAAGAAACCAACGCAGAGAAACCTGCAAACTCTGCACAGAAATGCCTGAAACTGAGTCGAACTCAAACTTTACTCAGCCAAGGCACACATTTTGGATTGTAAAATAATAATTTAACTAGTGTTATTGGGAAAATCCAACTAAATAGACAATTTAATTGTGTCAATATGATCACATAACAACTGGTTATTTTATTGACAGCTCATTTAAAGCCTCATACTCTTACCATTTAGCTTGTAATTGGTCTTATGTGAGGTAGGCTACAGACATCAGTTACAAACTACTGACTCGGGGCATTCAAACCCTCGGTTTTATGACTAATTAATGACCTGTTTTGTTTGAGAAAAGCAATGAAAGAGACAGAGTTAAGCCTGCTCTGCCACATCACACATTTAGACGTGTAGATCCAAAGGGAGTGATTGTCATTGATTAGGAAAAGGACTAGAGAGGAGACAGGGAGTTTTGTGACTTGATAAAATGTATCAGAGAAGAGCATCAATATAACAGATACTGATTAGAAGAGTAGAATAAAGACACACCAGCAATTTAAATGGAAATTACAGGCAGCATCACAGCACAAGGTAAAAGATGAAAAGATTAATGAAAAGTGCTTTAGTGTTTTGCACTCAAAACACTAAATCAATACAAGTTTGTGTATAAGTGTGACATGAAACTACACAGATGTACTTGTCAAAATGATTAAAGGTGTTGATGGCAAAACTCTAAATATAAAGACCTGGTTTTGATGAGATTTTATACAAAAAGATTTTATACGTACCAGTGGCTGTGAAAGGTAAAAAGTGCTGTCAAGGATGATGCTTTCTAGTAGCTCTTGATCTGCACAGAAAAAAGAAAGAGATGCAGGTAAGTTATCACTAACACAAACTAATAATGTCAAATGTTAAGGTTATCACTCCAGTTTATCACAATTTCAATTCAGTTTATTTTTGTATAGCCCAAAATCACAACAGCATTCGCCTCATAGGGCTGAACAAAACTGTTGCTCTCAGATCCAGTAAACACACTTCTTCAATACTTTACAAAGATGAGAATCTGATCTCCTCAAATTCAGATGGGTGGAACTGACAGGTGGATTAGCCATTAGCGCTTTTCACAGTATCAGCAAGCGAAGCCGGACTTTTGCCGCATACAAACTGAACCAGGACTGAACCAGAACTAAACCAGAGCTGAACCAGGAGGACTAAACTGGGACTGAACCAGGACTAAAACAGGACTAAACAAGGTATAAACTAGGACTAAACCAGAACTGAACCAGGTCTAAACAAGGACTTAACCAGGTCTAAACCAAGACTAAACCAGGACTAATCTTGGACTTCAGAGTGAGAGAGAGAACCCCGAGCCCATGGAGCAGGGTGGTGCAAAGTGCGTTCGGGCGACGGCCGTGCTTTGTCCCGTTGGACGTGGAGCTCTGCGTCAGTCCTTTTGCCCGTGGTCTACATGGGCGCACCTCCGGGCCTGTCCTGACACTTGGAACCATAACAAAGCTGGGCGCGGCCTGGGGGTGGTCAAGGTAGAAAAGAAAGAAAAAAACAAAAACAAAAAACGACTGAAAACCATTGCAGATTTTGACAGAATCAATGAGCAAAGCATTAGACTTTATTTTGTTTATAAATGATGACCGACCAATGAGATCCCTCGTTTCACATGTGTCACAGAAAAAACAAAGACTGAACAATATTGTTTTGGTTCTGGCTCAAGGCACAACAGAAGAAAGAGTGGAGATCAGACTAATATTCCAATTTGTATAAAAAATACAGAAAGTGATCATTTTGTTTTGACAAAATTTAACCAATTCTAAGTTATGAAATCAAATGCCATTGGTCATTAAAAGGACAGGCAGATTGACCAACATTCACAGGAAACAAGCAAATGGATAAGTGACCTAGAGCATTCCCTGTCCTTAAGCCCTCCGTTCTCGTCAAGGAAAATACAGCCTGGAAACAATACATTGCTCTAGAAGGGAAAAAAATTGCACTCAAAAGGGCAGAGCATTTGTTGTGTTGCATCCTGCTAATGTGTTTTAGCTTTTTAAAAGTAGGATAAATGTACAAAACGTTATCCAGTGTATATATGGCATGTAGTTATTTTTATAGCTACAAGCCGCTTCCTCTAGAGGTCCCTTATCACGCCCATGGGATCTCTGCCAACTGGGCCCTTTGAACGCAAGGAAAATATCCTGCATTATTCCAACATTAGAGCTTATCAAGATGTGAGCATAAACATCAGGTAATCTGGAATATAGTATGGGGAGCAAGGTAATGTGTGCTATGGTAGTTATTACTGCAGCAAACCTTAACGATAATCCCATGGGAGATAACCATTCAAAGAACAAACGCACTGCAGTGCAGACCACATTGGAGGCCTATAGAGGTCACAGCCTTTGCATGCTATAAATCACCCACAGCAAGCTGGCTTGAACAAAAAATATGACTGCATTATTGCTAACCAAAGACATAGCTATGAGTTAGACATAGTGCTATATTGCAGAGAAGAGTTTTATTTTATATTATTTTATAATTTTTTTTTTTGGGGGGGGGGGGGGGG
>KN500605.1:0-21953 GCA_000787155.1 Scartelaos histophorus | reverse complement strand
TGCGTATTTGTGTTTGCTGATTATGTGTTTTGGGCGCTGCAGAGAGTAATGAGCGATGGTGACTGTGGTTAAACAAATGCCCCTCTCGGCCAAGTGCCCATCTCTGATTATTCCACGTTACTGTATCTAACCATCTAACTACTGGTAAATGCTACACCTGTCATGATAATGACTATATCCACTTATCATTCAATACATGAATGCTGGAACAATATATTTTGGGGTTCTATATTTATCTTTACAATAGCAGGTAAATGATCGACATTTTGATGTATTAAGGTAATATTTGAGGTATAGAGATTTAAATAAAGAACTTCTATGGCTAATTATTGGTTCCATCTGTTATTTATCTGTTATTACAGCTCAGGCCTTTTAATGATATGGTCTATTTAAAAACTGGGTTACTAGAATTGCTTTGTGTCAGTGGTATAAAGTAGCTTCAATGGTTTATCACAATATTTCTTTGTAGCAATATATCATGCTTCAAAATGTTATTGTTATGTTATTGTGACAGGCCCACTAAATGCATATTCATCTTATGATAGACAGACAAAGAGTCACATCATCTTAACAGTGTTAAATAGAATGATATAGCAGCATATGCGCACACATGAAGTATGAGTACATGTATTCTATCACCTTGTAGTAGTGTTGTGTGGGCAACACAAGAAACTAGAAAAGTGTCTAAAAATTACATATACTATATTTCTGTGCTCCAAAAGGTAAAAGGAGCTGATAACTAAAATTACAGCATCATGACACCACAAGGTGGAACAGAGCATTTTGAGTTTTGGAGATGTAGACAGATGAATAATGTATGGTTACTAAAACATGTGTGAATGAAATAAAAGGAAACAACATTATATACCTTCAAGCTCACAAGAGTCAATTTTATGTTATATAGGATCTTTAACTTTTCTGTGTTAATGTCCTTAGTGCATGTTTATTGTTGTAAGTCAAAAAAGGCATTCAAATGTATTATTTAGTGTCAGAATATAGTCATATATCAAGCCACAAAGGGTCAACTTATTGCAAAGCCCAAAATTGTGTAATTTGCCCAAAAGAAAAATAAATCTATGTCATATCAAATGAATAAATATTACTCAAAAATTAAGCCAAAAGGAGAGACACAGTAAAAAGGAAACCTGACAAAACCACTGAGTACTTTGTGTTCAGAGTGTGAGGAAAGCACATGACACCATTTGAAACCTTGGCAGCATAAATTCTCTGGAGGCCAGTGATCCGAATGACAATCACTCCGTAATAAAAAAAAAAAATTCAGAGAGAGGGCAAAGAATACCCTTTCAAAAATGTTAAGAGCAAAAATACAGGAAGAGGAGGAGGCAGTGGAATTATTTTGTGGTACTGTAGCATTTATTTCCAGCAAAAAGGTTTTCAAGAAAATCTGTTTGTATTAATGACCAGTTTTTGTCCTCAGACGCCACTACAGAGCTCAGGGAGGGACGTTTTTGTTGGGAGCAGATAAGAGTGAAAATCACAGGATCAATAGCACTGCTCAGTGGCATTTACTTGGTGCATTTCTTGCTGCTGAAGCATTTCTGCTTTAGGTGAACGACTGACCTCAGCTCGATTTGGGATCAGTCACTACAGAGCAGTGTCGGCGCGAGCGTGTGTGAAGTGAGGGACTGGAAATGTTTACGTGGGACACAGATAAATCAATTTATGCACCAAGAGTCCGCCAATGTCAACAAGAGACAGGAAATATTAACATTGGCTTTCAGGCAGTGTCATTTCAACCTGTTAGAATTTTGTGATGAGACAAAATTATTTAAAAATGTGATTCATTTTTCACATCTAATGTTGTTGTAGAAAATAAATAACAATTTGTCTGCCAGTGACTAGAATGAATTCAAAGCCATATAAATTACAAAAGTAAAAAATATGCCCTAATCTAACTTTTTAAATCTAGATAATAATAATATTAGGGATGTGATGAGATATGATGTAATTTTAATAAATGATCACTGCAATTCAAGTGAAAACACTCATTCCTTCAAATCTGTTCTGTTGACGTTATCCTGAGCAAAAGAAGTCCCTCCTCTGTGTACCCTGTATGGTCATAACCCAGGCCAATGCAGCAGAGGAGGGGAAGTTGGGCTGATGGATATTTGGAGGTGTCCTGCATTAATTGAGGAGCATGTATTGGCCAGAGGCTTATACGGGCTCAGAGGATTGATGTTCAGGAACAGAATCACTCATGCCAACGGGACTGTTCCTGCTACCTGACCTCTTCATCGCAGGAACACATTAAATCGATGCCAGACAGCTTTCTGCATCAAGACTCGGCTAACCTCCTCCTTCGCTTATCACCACAGCGATTACACACCCCGGAGACTTGAGCCACCCATACAGCACCCTGCTCACAGATAAGAGATCATGGGGCTGATTGATTTGTAGCATCACACACAGTTCCCCTGATCACCTGAGCAGCTCTCTCTACTCCACTTGTCCTTCCCCTATTTATCTTTTTTCAATTTGCCCTGTCAATTAACTTTCACAAGGTGGGCCATTACTCTCAAACACCTTAAATGGTTGTTTGATAGCGTGGAGTAAAACGACTATGACTAATTTAAAAGTGCACTATGTAACTTTTCTGGTGGGGATATGCTTGTCTCTATAGAGATCTTATTGCTTTGCCTGGATGGAATACTCCACAGTATGGCATTAAACTTTGCATTTATTCAGTTACTGGTGTTTTTATTTCCAAAAAAATACCTTGAAAATGCATTCTTATCTTGAGTGACGTCACCTCTCCACAGATCTGACCTGTAACTTGGCCTAGGAATCATAGGCATATAAGTTTAATGCCATAGCGTTTCAGGCAATTACATCTCTATGGAAACAAGCAGCTGCTGGACCCTCCATGAGAAATATAATTGATGACTGTATTTGAAATTATGGCAAAAAATTAAGGCAAATTAAGGCAAAAAATATATGTAATTTTCTGGGAGACCATAACACAGTATTGATTTTGACATGTCCTGTATGGTACTACTTACATTTCAGAGCATTAAAAGCCAGTTCGTAGGCTGCTCGCTGCATCTCACCATCAGTGACCTCAGGCAGAGAGAGAGCCCTTTTCTTGCCATAATTCACCACTGTTTGAGCAGCTGGCTTCTCCAGGTAATTGTTCTGGAAGATGACTGATGCCAGAAGGTAGACTCTGTCAGAGAAGCCCTCTCGAGTTTGGCCACTGGCGGTGTGCTCCAGGTGCTCAAAGTCCTCCATCTCTGCTGTAACACAAAGTTTCATGCTTTTACATGTTTTATCAATAGAAGCCAAGTAAATTGGCAAGTTAATGTTAACTGATTTTAGAGCACTATGTAACTTCTCTGTTGGAGGGAGCACCATCCACTTGTCTCCATGGAGATGTTATTGCTCTGCCTGTTTTACAGTTTAATAGATCTTGTACATCTTGTACAGTATTTAATCAATTACAAAAAAACTAAAACATGCATTCATACTATTTACAGGCTTGCCTCTCCACAGTCCTGACCTGTAACTTTACTTAGTAGAAAGGTATGTCTTTATGGAGATATATATACATTTAACGTCATATGGTGTAACATTTTAGGCAAAGTAATAACATCTCCATGGAGACAAACAGGCAGAAAAGTTGGATAGTGCACATTTAAAATGTAGGCTATGATAGATAAGAACTATGTTACAGACTACCACAGCCCATACTAACATTTGTCTCAATTAAACATATCTAAAAATAAAAATGTAGTCTAATATAGATAAGCGAGCTAAATTTCAGGCTAAAATCAAGGTTAACATTTAAGAAGTTGGCCACAGGGCACCTGAAATTATCCACGTTCACAATATAAGTTACTAATTTGAAATAAACTAGACTTACCTCCCAATTGTATTTGTTCTGATGCAGTGTATTTATTTCTAGTTCTTCTGGTTAAACCGCTTAATGCGGCGGTATCTAAAACTGACCCGTGATGAGGTCCAGGCGGGACGCGGTGAACTTCCCTCCCGACTCCGTTTCCAGAGCTGTTCAAGTAGCTGCTGACCACACAAGACTGTTTTTAAGCCCGGGAGAAAAGACAGAAAACTGCGCACTTGTTCATTTGTGTCCGACAGAAACTTTGAAAAAGTGCGTCCTTTTCCCGGAACTGCAGCTTTACACCGTCACCATGGTAACAGGCCTGTTGTTTCTCCATCAGACATCTGCATTTAACTATGTCCTGTGAACGCTCACATCATAACCCAATAGTTAATATGCAACATTTTAGAGCGCTGTAGGCCAAATGTTGGATTCAAGTTGTCTTCTATGAGTGTTTCAGCAGTTCTGAGTTCTTAAAAAAATTGAATTTAAAAACTTAATTGAATAATAATGAGCTTATACTGTGATTTAACATTCACCCAACAAAAGGCTATTTTTGTATTGAATAAAATGTTTTCTTTCATTTTGTTTTGCATTTTATAGCACAAACCCCATCTTGAATATTGCTAGTTGTAGGCTAAGGCTGGTGAAATCAATCTCCATGGTCCAGCGTTATCCTGCTGCACACACTGTGCTGCACACAGATCTAATCAAGACCCAAAACAACTTTGGTAAGGAGCACCCCCTACTGTTGGATAAATGTAGGTGCTATGTAGCTAATGGGGTGCAATATTTTATCTATCTCTCTCTCTGTTTTTATCTATCTCTCTCTCTCTTTCTCTCTCTCTCTCCATTGAGAGAGAGAGAGAGATAGATATTTTTTTTTTATATTTATAGGGACTCAATGAAGATCTGGAGAAGGCCTGGAAGGTGAAGGCATCAGTGGTGCCCGTGGTGGCCGGCACACTCGCTCGGAGCAGTAACCCCCAAACTGGAGGAGTGGTTACAACAGATACCGGGAAAAACAACAGAGATCACAGTCCAGAAGAGCGCAGTACTAGGAACAGTAAAGATACTGCGCAGAACTCTCAAGCTCCCAGGCCTCTGGTAGAGGACCCGAGCTGGATGAGGGTGAGAGACCAACCACCATGGAAGGTGAGGAACACATTTTACACACTAATGTAATTGTGATTGTCTTGTCTTACTTTTACTTTATTAGCCCTCTCAAATAAATGTCCATACAGTATTTACCAACATTCCATTATGCATCATTTGTTGAATGCTTGTTAGGCCACCATTAGCCCAGCATTTAACACAGACACTATTATCATCCTAATCTTCCTCGCATGAGGTCATGCACACACATACAGGTGCAGTGCACAGGGTCACACCACACAACACAAACTCATTCACTTACTTTTCAGGGCATAGCCAGGGGCAGTCTGAACAAGCCCCTGTGCATTATTAATAGTCCATATTAGTTTACATCCTCACTGTCTCCACTCTGCAAAAAAAGCAGCTCATTAACTATTCATTCCATCATTTTAAACAGAAAATGATTCGACAGATCCGGGCTGTGCAGTGCCGGGCATCTAATTTCAGAGTGGTGAATAAGACATGCTGAGGTGCCCATGGTCATAATTCAACTTGACAGTAGGTCCTGTTACATGTATTCAGAGGGCAGGAAAAGATTGCTGAACTTTTACAAATAGGACTTTGTTAAATTCAGCTCAAGTATGGGGGCATAATTTTATGTAGCCTTGTTTTCCTCAACGGTTTGAGCCAATCAGTCCCCATAGGGTCAAGAAGGATGTCTGTAATATACTACTCCATACTCTTATTACAGTGAAACGCACAGTAAACCTCTGGTAATGGAAAAGAAACATCAGAGTATTTCAAAGCAATGACAGAATATGGCAATTAGATGACTTGTTGAAATAATCTGAACAATAATATGGAAAATGAATTATCCCAGTTACTGTAGTGATGTGAAGTGTGTAACCCATCATGCCTAGAGGTTCAGTGGATTGTAAACACAACCCTGGCAAAGGAAAAGCTAATGAAGTCGAGTCTGAATTCAACAATAAAAGGGCAAGATGTGCATTGCTTAAGTAAACTTTAAAAGCACCACTTTTGTGTAGTCATGCAAGCTCAAAGCTGAATCACGGAGCTTTGCCCATGATGAGAATACTCATGAGAAAAACCATGACAAAGAATATCCACATGAAAAAGCGGTCCATGACTTTAGCAATCTTCTTCCACTCAGCTACTTTGGCGCATGTGGCCTTCTGCTCCCGGAAGCAGTTGGCGATATACTCCACGTTACGCACAAGTTTGGTATCTGAGCCAGCAAATCCACTGGCATGAGTGCAAAACACGCATGGACCAAAAGTTACTGAAGGATGCTTTTTCTCCACCTCATAGAAGTGTAGCTTTTCATCCTCCAGGTAGCAGGGGAACTTTTGGTCTTCTTTACAGCAGCCATCAGTCAGGATTTTACCATTGTGGTTGTCAAGTTTCTCTGATCCAAAGTCCCTCTCGTCTCTGGTGATGTGGTGTTGTGCCTTTATTCTGGGATGGTGTTGTGGTTTGGGGGTCTGTGGGCGGGGGTTTCTGCGGCCATGCTGTTCTTCCTGCTTACTACAGTTCCCTGGTTTCCCATTGGTCTGGCTGTGGGAGCTGTAGTTCAGGTGAGTTACATCGTCCTGGGAGAAATGGGAGTTCTGGGATGTTGAAGAGGGTGATGCACAGTTCTCACCCACCTCGTACACAAAGAAGATTTTGGACATGTAGTCAATGATCAGGACTTTGGCCCAGTGAGGTACAGGCTTGGCTTCTGCTCCACAGAAATGTATGTTCATGATGAAGATGGTGAGGGCTGTGGAGGCTGTGATCATGGTCATAGTGGCAATGTAGTACTTTCCTGTTTAACACACAAATGTTACACAATGTTAGACAAATAACATATTTCAAATGACATATTATAAAACTGTAAAATAGCATGTCAACATTTCCAGAGGGGACAACCAGTTCAGGAGAAATGTTAAGCAAAGCCTTACTCCAGTAGATCAAATTATTGGTGTTAGCTGTATTGTGTAATACAGAAATCAAAGTATTAGGGTGCTGGATCTTGCGTCTCTGCTCAATATCCAAATATCAATATCCTTGGGATCCAAAATATACATTTCAATACAGAGAAATATAATTCTGATTTTGCCAAGCAGTACCCAACAAAACATCTATTCTTATAAACTGCTTCTATTAACTACAGCAATTGCCATTTGATGCATTTATGACAGTTGCTCAGTCAATATTCCTCAGTAAATTGATCCCACGGCACCCTTTATGGTCATTACCGATTAGTGGCACACTCTCTGACGGGGGCATGCTCTCGGCCACCATGAGCTGGAACACTGTGAGAGCCAGGAGAACGGTGACGCCCAGAGAGACCTTTTCCCCTGAGTCTGCAGGCAGGTAAAAGCCCAGAGGAGCCAGGAAGGAGATGAGAAAACATGGCAGGAGCAGGTTGAAGATGTAGAAGGAGGAGCGGCGCTGCAGCTGGACGGTGTAGGTGATGTCCGGGTACGGGTCGGGGCAGCAGCCGTACATTATGACATTCTTAGAGGCAGGCATTCCCAAAAGTTTCCATTCAACGTTCTCCACAAAGTCTGACAGGTCTCCACTGTCATTCCCCATAGTTATGTCAACCTGCAATATTTATACAGGACTTAGAAAAACAAGATACAACTTCCAAGTAGCTGTAAAGCGCAGTGGTCAATGAATTAAGAGTAAGGTCTAATAAGTAAAGATAGCATTTTCAAAGATTAAATATTGACACCTTCCTAAAATAATCGCATAAGTCATTTTTTCAGGTTTTTTAGGAAACACAAAAAACTCCCCCCAAAATTGAAATTATGGCATTTTTTTGCCTAGGCAAACTTAGGCAAAAATGACTTAGGCGATTATTTTAGGAAGGTGACGATATGTAACTTTTCTGGTGAAGGGTCCATAACTTCCTTGTGTACAGTGTTACTGTGTTGCCAAAAAATGTTTTGCAAAGAAGCAGGTGACACTATCAGATATATATTAAATATAAGATAGACACAGTAAGTAGAGTGACCTCAGATACATTGAATGACTGAAAGAGTGAAAATGAATAAATGTGCAAGACAGATACATTAAATCTACCACTAACAAGTCTATGGAGACAAATCCACCATGACTAAAGTGGGAGTCCAAAACGAGTAGATTTGGTAGTCTACAATGGTTTTAGCTCATTTGCTCAATAATTCTATGTTATACACTGCATACAGTACATGATCAGACATGTAATACTATGTAAATACTGCTTAGTGCCATGGCCATACCTGGTTACCATTGTAGGTCCAGGAGCCAAAGGTGAGGTTACACTCCTGACTGTCAAATGGAAAATAGGAGACATCCACCACGCAGGAGCTCTTTGTGATAACCGGAGCATCCCATGTGATTTCACCATTGTACCTCAGTTTAACATTGGTGTCCATTGGTCCAGAGAAGTCGTCGTCAGCCCTGCAGGAAACAAAGCCAGATCATACAATAATATTAAACTAATTACCATTTTGTTATGAGTAGTATTACCATTGTACTTGTTACTGAATTTTTTTTTGCCTGTGCCTTTTGTAAGATATTATTATGATATTATTATTTTGGTGACCGTATATGTGACATACGGGCATACTTGTTATAGAGGACAAGGTCGGGTCTCCACACCAAGCTGCTTGGGATCTGAATGATGTCTAGTCCATCGTAGTCGTCTTTGTTCCACTTTAAGTATGCATCGTGCCACACCTGTCGAATCCACAGGTAGGCAATCAGCACCTGGTTTCGTTCATCCTAAAATGACAAAATCTGTAATGAGTTCCAAGCATCTTTTAGTCTCTTTCTGTTCACTCACTATTCCACTGTTTCTCTTTATTCCTCTACCTCATGTATATAGCCTAGATCTATTTTATTTACCAGTTAATTCAACACAATTATTTAGCTATTTTTGTCTCTTTGATTATTTTTAACTTTAATTATATTACCATTTATGTTTTGCTCTTTGTTACTATATTGTAATTTGTGATCTACTGTTTTCAAATAATTTCCATTGTAGATTAGTGTGGAGAGCGTGTGGATGGTTTTCAGCAATGGTGGATGAACTATTCAATTTTGTTACTTAAGTAAATAATTAAACAAGTAATAGTATTACTAGTAATAATAGTAATAGTATTAGATTACAGAACTCTACTAGTAATAAATGAACAATTATTGAAGTACGAGCTTAAAAATGTACTTAAGATTAAAAGTATTTTGCAGAAATTAAAATAAAAAAATTAAAGCTTCAAATGTAGTGATTTTGATTAAACATTAGGAAAATTTGCTGATTTCAACTTATTTAAGTGATTTCTTAATTTGTTTATTGTGCATTTGATTTGGGCAATGCTGGGATGTTAACTCAAGTTAAATGTGCTAAAAATCAGTCTCAGCAGGTCTCAAATTATAAATAAAAGTACTTTTCAGTCCAGATCTAAAATGTGGTGGAGTAGATACCTGCTCTCAAATGTAATAGTAAAAAAAAAAATCCACTGTAAAATGTAAGTGAAGAGCAGATACCTAAAAATTGTACCTAAGTATTGTACTTCACTGGTTTTCAGGGCCAGCTTTACTCACGAATTGAAAAAAGCACTTGAGTAAAGTTACTGACCGACAATAAAATACATGCAGTAATTCCTTATGGCCTTTACCAAACTCTGTGACATCAACCCCGACATGTTTTACACTGAGTAAATAAATGTACTCCAAGGTTCTTCCGCTGTGTCCCCTGAGAGCCAGTATTTCATTGGGGGCTGACACGGCACTGAACCTGAACGGGAACCTGATCTTTAGCAGTAACAGTAGGCCCAGTGGGAGGTCCAGCTGTCATTCATACACACAGTATCATAAACCATTTAGACAGCAGCACAGGTGAATACAAGTGAATACAAACATGAGTATATCAAATGGGAATATAACTCTGTGATGCATACAGTTAGAAATAAACTGTTATTTTAAAAGCATATATGTTAACCCCTACCATGTCCTTGATCTGAGAGAGGGTGATAAGTAAAGTGACATTGAGAGCGCTGTCTGTGTCTTCCACTGGTCGCAAGGCACTGGTATAATTCTCCATCAAGTCATTTAGAAGTTTCTGTGCATATTGGCCCTGAGCTGAATAAACAGCTGCAAGAAAAAAGTAGACTGTTAAATGCATGTTAAAAAAACGTGAGCATTATTTCAGTAGGTATGAACATGGTTTTAGAATTACGTAAAATTGGGACATTTGCCATAGCAATTAATAAATGAAAACTAAATATATGTTGGAATGGGGAAAATGTAACATATAGAAAACCTTGAAAACTAGTGTATTACTAGTTATTATTTATTTTACTATTACAACATAGTGTGCAGAGAAATACTGTTCAAAAGTTTTTTAAATAGTTTGTCTCACCTTCAGGAAACAGCAGCACCAAGCACATCAGCTGAATCATATTTAGCAGATTAATAAAAAACTCCAGGAAATATTGGGCATTTCAGCTGTGGCAACTTAGAAGTCCATTTTCAGTGAGTAAAAGATCTAGTTGATGTCCATTCAACCCCAATTGAACTTGTCTTGTAGATAGCGAGGCAACATTTCATTTGGTGCTCCTCACAGCTCTTACAGCTTGGCAGGGGACTCGACATGTCTGCAGACTAAGGCTGAGGAATAAAACTCGGGCTATCACGTAGCAGCAGCAGACAGAGAGAAACCAGACCCTCCAGGATGATCGCATCACCACAGCATCTATTCAGCTGTCAGTCATACAACCAGAGACATGGAGCAGAGATGAGCCTGTCTGATGCACTCTGTTTGTGACTATGGCCTCATCTTAATGAGGTGGAAGTGTAGTTAGCAAATTTATGAACTAATGGTGAATGAAGAATCATTTAGGCTTAGGGGTTAGGATATTAACACTTTTTTTTTTTTTTCTCTTCTGATTTTTAATACTTCAGAAATCACTGCACAGAAAATTAGACAGTGAGGAGGTACCTTCTTCTCCTCCATCTCTATTAATCAGTTAATTAATTAAACACTACACAACATATAAGTATGTATGTAAAGGTCTGAGTTTGACTGGAGAGGGGAAATTATATTATTTGTTTAGCAAAACACCTGCAGAGCCATTGCCCAATACAAAGCTCATATTAATATATCAATAGGCACACACATTCTTCATCTAAATAGGTTTGTTCCATTTTTCTGCAGCACAATTCCCCATAGATGCAGTTATACTTCTAGTTATTCATGACCCAAGTTTTAATGTAAATATATGCAAATCAAAAGTTTCCGTTAACTGAATACAGATCACGTTACATTAATGAATACAAGAGACTAAGCAAAGCTAGTATTAACACTATTATGACTGTGAATTGATCAAGTATTTGTTTGGCAAAATGAATTGCGGTAACACAAAAATGACAAAGAATATGTTAATTTACACAGACTTAATATCTTTATTTACAGATGAATCTTACTTTGTCTGTTTAACAGTTTGTTACTGCTGAGCCTTTTTCTGTTTTCTCAGAATAAAAACAAGAAATTTATTCCCATAGGCAGTCAAAATAAAATAAAAAATGTTTAAAATGACTTTAAACAGGGCAGAAAGAAAATAATGTACAATGGCAATGGGGATTTGCTGCAGGAGTGTGCCAAGACGGTGGAGAAAGAGTTGGAAAGGGTGATTATGGCTACTGTGTGACACCTCAGTGACAATAGCCTTATTTATAAATAGTTTTCTGAATAAAAAAAGAAGACATTTTTAATTTAAAGCCATCTGGTTGGAACAACTAAAATTAAAAAATTCATTATCTGGGCAAGGACTGTAGTACACCATAATGAGAACCCAACATGACAATACATCCTATAGATTAAAATGAAAAAACTTTTTTCCCCCTTCAAATCCATTCTTTAAACCTTTTGTTTGTCCACATTTGAAAAAACAGGCCAACGTTGTGCCAAAATCTTGATTTGGTGGAAAGAGCCTCCGAAAATGATCTGACTCTCCAACAAAGGTTTTCACGAAGAATGCACTGCATAGGCAAGAATCAGCCACTGACTGACAGGGGAGTGGCAGGGCTTCAGATCAGGCATTTGTTTATAAAGAGAGCAGATGTGTCTTGACTTGTGATTGTAGCGCTCAGTGGAATGTTTTATGAACCTCAAGAAACTGGTAATATTGGTTCATGGAGCAACACTGACTGATACAGCAGTATAGCAGAGGGGGGCAGTAAAGAGGGATAGGACAGCAGGAGGGGTAGGAAAGCAGGAGGGGGAGAAGAGAGGAGGGTTAGAAGAGAGAAGAGGGGAGCTGAGAAGGGACAAAGGGAAATGCCACACACATAAGGATGAGAGGTGGACAGACGCTTTGAAGGTCCTAGATTACGCTAAACTGACTATCATGAGCTTTTAATATTGTAATGTTCCCTTGAAACAAACTTGAAATTGTATTTTTTTCCCTCTAAAGCATACCGTGCCACTCTTTATTTTGCCCCCACTGGTCTATATTGACACATTTGGATCTTTTCATTTCAACAGCTAGAATTGCTTCATCTATGCAAGGTTTTTTTTTAGCACTAACAGACATTTTTTTAACTTCTTTTCAATTTCTTTACCCTCTAGTCCACCAAGAAATCAAGTCCTTGCACCCTCTACTGGTGTTTTGTATGCAGACATTTGAGAAGGGATGTGATTTGACTTATTTCCCATACATATACATTAAGTTAAACTACATGCAGTACCGAAGCTAGGCTGTACAAAGATTTAAAAGCCTATAATGCATAATATAGGACCTTTTGGACAGTGGGCTTGGAGCAGGCTCTGGGCGAGTGTAATGATCAGGAGAAACAGGAGTATTGAGGGGCAGATCCAAACTCAGTTGTTCAGCAGTAGCTCTGTTGCCGTCTCCACATCCCAGGACTTTGATGACAACGCCACTATCACTGCATTCTGGGAAAAATAAACACATTCATTATACAGACAAGAACATGGTACAACAGAAAATAAGTGAACTGCATCATACTTTTTCAAAGCCCATGGCACACAGTTTGTCTATTTTGCATGTATACTCTGGACTGGAGACAGGAGCGCCAGCGTAGACGTGAGACCAGAGCCTTGCTGTTTGTTTAAACATCTCAGGGTTCTGCTTATACTGTGGACATATAATAACGTAACAGATTAAACATATAATTTACAACAAACAATGCACTGAATTCACAAGTCAATACAAGAGGCAATATATTAAAGACAGTAGCATGTTATTAAAAGCCATTAACACCCTGCCCTAAGAGAAAAAAATATTAGTATAGCTCACCTGGTTGGCTACCACAGCATCTTGAGGATCATCTGGCTCTGCAGCTGCCATTAAGGCTTGTAGCGACAAGAGGACTGTCCTTAGTGTCATCGCTGCTGCCCTGAAGGAAAAAAAAAGAAAAACTAATGTAAAAAAAAATATATATGTGAGATACAGTTAAGAATTATTTTTACTCACCACTGGTCTTTTAGGATGTCAAGACATATTGCACCTGTGACTGAACTGATGTTGGGATGCCAAATTTTTGTGATAAACCGCACCTGAAATACAAGGGTAAAAACAGTTTAAGGGAGTATCTGGAATATCTGAGACAATCTGAGGTAGTAGCAATTAATGCTTACCTTTGGTGGATTAAAAGGATATGTTTCAGGAATTTTAATTTCTAGTTGAAATCGCCCTCCTGAAAAAATACAGTGAAACTAGTTTAAACACAACAAAGACACAAAAAATCCACTTACCCTTGAACTTTTGCAACTCCCATGCAATCTTTCAGGAGCAGGGAGACTGACAGAAGAAGCAGGTCACTTACCTTCATAAGGTGTGTCTGGGGGCCCTGCTATCTCTCCTTTAAGCTCTGTGAAGTTTTCGTCCACCAAATCCACTTTGATCTGGTTTTTGCTCGTCTGCGGAGATAAAAGAAACCACGGGTACACTGAGGAGCTGGTGCTGTCAAACTCAAACATGCCAATGCAGCAAAAGTTGACACCCCCATGGCCACGTTAGCCAAGCTTGACCTGGACTTGTTGCATTAAGTGAAAACGAATTTAGTCCAATTACACACAGTATGAGGCGGGAATACACCATAGAGTGGATTACTTTACTTCCAAAACCTGTTCAAAAATGAAACTATGTGGTGAGGCTAACACAGTTAGCATCAGCTATGGAGGACACAAGTGTTTACGTTGTAGAATCAGCCCCGATTAATTTCTTTAAAAGCCATTATTGACTTATGGACTAAAAGATATGTTTACGATTACAGCAACAGTAGCTTTATGTCAAAATAACCCTAAAACATCTCATGAGGAAAGCCAACAGCTAGCTGATGCAAACAGTGTTGATTAGCAACGCGCAGCTAAAGCAGTCCCACTTCTGATAAAGCAAAAACACAGACTGCAGCATTTTTGTTTTTATCGCCACCACGTACCTCTTCGCTTTTGAGGACCTCTTTGAATTCACGTTTTATCCTCTGGACTGCGATGTTGGCCATGGTTCCCCGTGCTGAGTGGGCTTGGGGCCTCCCTGGACCTGGTGACTGCTAACCTAACCTAGCTGCAGACAGTAGCCCTGCACTTTCTGATAGACCTCAAAACAACAGCTGGTCTGATGCTCTCCTCCACTTCTTCTTTTACACTTTATTATCCCACTGTGTCTGCGCGTAAAAGCCACTCACTGTAAACGTGCCATCTCAAAACCGAAACGAAACAAAGGTTGGTGGATCGGAAAACATTTTAATGTCAACCTGCATGCAGTCTGGATGAGAGGGGTCATGTGATCTGTATTGCCATCTTCAAGCCCTGTTTCCATTGGCTGCAGTCTTAATTACTCTTAATATAATTGTTCATGCTTACTAAATCATGAAACAACACGAAGGAAATTGCACTATTATAATCCAATGTGTTAGCCATTACACCTTGTAGTGGATTTGACACATTGTAATAGTATTTTATTTTTTAAGCAATAAAGCATTAATAAATACACAGATATCACAAATGAATAATATAGTGCTATTTTGCCTAATATAAATTATTATTTCATATCCTCAAAAAACAGTAGAGGGCAATGTTGTTTCACAAAATTTCACTCTACATCAATATTCAGAATATTTAAAAAACACGCAAATTAAATCACATAATAAAAATATACAAGGCACATTATTTACATAAACATAATCTACAGCTGCTAAAATTATCAATTGCAAAAAAATAAGTTTGAACAATATGGATAATATACAGATGGAGCAAGTAGACTTACACCTACAATGCTTTGTTTATAACACCATATCTTTTGTATTCCTACCACTATGAACCGTACTGATAAAAACACGTGGGGGTACAGTGTGCATTTTCTTCCTCCAGCTTTTTGGTGGCCTCCTGCATCTCACAGAGTTTGTTTTTGTCAATAAAATAAATATTATAAGCAGTACCAACATAACTACTGTGATAATAACACATGCTCCAAAGACAAGCATCACCTTGTGCTGATGCATCCACACACAAACTGCACAGATTTCCTGCTGCTCATTCAAGTGACACATTGGAGCTGCTGCACTCTCAGGAAAGCCCCTTTGCACTACAATGTCTCTGTAAACAGATACAGAGGCCTTGGCTTTAGACTGGTGAGAGCTGGATGAGAACAGGCCAAAATTTGGAGATTCTCGATCTTTTAACCTCCACACGTAAAAGCCCTGAAGGTTGACTCCATCCACATGGTGAGCTGAAGACAAAGAGACAAAACATGTATTCTGTAAGACTAAAATGTATAACTTGCAGGTTATTGACTCAATGTAGGCCTACTGTATACTGAATTTCATCCCTGATAAAATACCAAGCATAAACAATAGAAAATATGGTTTATGTGTTATAAATAAGAAATGTTCTAAAATATAAGCACAAAGACAATATTTTATGAATTATCTTGTCATTTGCATGTGTGATTAAAAATATTTAGGGGTGTAACAAGTCAGATGACAGTGTGTAGTCAGTGTAAGTCCTTTTCTAGCAATGGCATGAATGTCCAAACTTTTTTTTAGTGGACAATAATTATGAATTATTCAGATGGGTGCATATATAGGTATAACAGCGCTACTACACCTTTAATAAGGCTTGGCATGTTTGTTAATGAAGTTATGATATGAGTAGATTTTTTTTTTTTTGCAGTTAAATATACTGCTTAAAGTGCCTAACCATTTATATATCTAAGTTTTTTTCACCCAGTTTGGCATTTTTTTAAAGTTTCAAATTTTGCTTCCTAGTTAGCAAATATGACATCACACCATGGGAATGAGTAGATAAATAGACACACAATTCTTCCTATAATTTTCAACATTTTTTTCAACATTTGCTTCTTGGTTGGTGTCAGAAAGCCTTTTGGGGCCAACAAGAAATGGTCTGACGGCTGCAATATAAGCACTGCTGATCTAGAGTTCTGCCCCTTGTTAACACGCTATCTGTATTTTGTCATAAGGTCGTACATTATGTTCCTTTGCTTCTGTATTTATGGTCCCCAGTCCCTCATTTAACCTGGATTTTATAGTGGGAAATATACACTCATAAAAACGTGTCAGTGAGAGCCTTACCTTTTAGAGCTTCCTGTAAGTAGCTCTTTACATAGTACTGTCTGAGTTTATCATCCACAGCAGCCTGGTCATCTATCCCACTGCCAGTGACAATGATGGGCAAATCTCTTCCATATCTTTTGGTCACCCAGTTTAAGACTCTCCTCAGCCCCCACGGGACCACAGCCTGCCCCTGCTTTGATGTAGCCCAAGTAGGATCAGTTAGAGTCCTGCAGTTATGATCCAGCGCTGGTCCGGGCTGATTTGGGGGGTAAGGGGAGACTAAACGTGTTGTAAAGTGGTTCAAGGCAATAAACCCCAATGCTCCTTTAAGTTCTTTCTTTTCAGTTTCAGTAAAATTGGGAAGGGGAGATCCTTGGAGGCTGGTTTGTGTTAGAAATGTCTTTATTTCATTGGGATATCCCTCTCTGTCTTGTTGTCGTTCATGTTTGTTCCCAAGTAGAGGGTCTAGAAAACGTGCTAGCTCAAATACAAGAAATCTTTGAGCTGCTTCAATATTGGACTGTAGAAATGGATTGGCAGGCTCAGCCCAGTCTGCATGCAGAGCCAATGACACCAAACCTCTCTGCTGTGTTGAGTATTTCTCTTCATACAGTCTCCAAACTTTTGCGTGAGCCAGAAGCAGGTTATGTGCCCCTTGATGTTTATCTCTCCCACTACTGTACATATCTATAAGTCTGTTCGGTTCATTGATTGTGATCCAGTATTGAACCCATGGCCCCAGCTCTTTAAAACAAAGTGAAGCATAGTCCCGAAATGCCTCCACTGTGCTGTAGTTGAGCCACCCCCCAGAGGTTTGCAAAGGCCCAGGGAGACCCCAGTTAGGAGCACTATGTGAGGGGTAATACAGGACAACAACACCCTTCAAGTTCATCTTTGTGAGCTCAGACAACATGCAGCGGTAGTACCTACAGCAAAAGAAACAACTACATTATCACCTGCACAATATAAACATGTATGTGAATATAGTAATAATGTTATTGCAATATTTAAATTTAAAGTTCATATATAGGTGTATTAGAATGTTATCGACTCAAAAAACGCACATGTTGTTGTGTTTTCTTTCATTCACACCTGTTTGATTAATCCTTTATTATTAGTTTGTCTACTTCTGCAAATCAAAATCCTTTAGTTTGTCTACTTCTGCAAATCTCAAAATCCTCTGTTTCACCTTATGATGCCATGAAGTAGTAGTTTTCAAGTTAACCTTTACCTTTTGTTTAGTAGAGATGGCAATTCCAGGACTGAAATTATCCAAATGATTCTGGTGAAAGTATAAAGAGTAGAAGTGGAGCACTTCCTGTATCACCACATGACATCACAAGATGGAACACAGTGTTTCCCATTTGAGAGAAGAATTCAGTCTAAATATTTGTGAGTTAAGTATGTGTAAATGAAACAAAAGAAATCTGTGTATATTTTTGACAAGGAAACAAGTTCATAATATAAATCACAAATTACAGTAATACGGGTCCTTAAAATGCTTTACCTACTTTCATGTACATACATGCCATAAGAAAGAGATAACCTGTGTTATTCATACCTTAGTGCGGCTGTGTTCACATTAGACAGGTCGCCTTGGGGTAAAATCAGAGACCAGTTCAGGGCAAATCTATAATGAGATGCCCCAGTGGAAGCAAACAGATGTAAATGACTTCGAATGGCCAAGTAACTGGTGCACTGGGAGGGTCTTGTTTGGAGCCTCACTCCTGGGACGGGGAGGAGGGTCCCATCTCCGGATATGTTCCACATGTACAGCTGTGGGTCGGTGAACTGAGGGGAGAAGGGGTGAAAGTGGACCTACAACAATACAAGTACATAAAGTCAGAGGTGGTGAGAATATCCAAGTTACTCAAGTAAATTAATTTGAGTATGTAAACTACTATACTGCTCATAAAGTTAGTTTTTAATATGTGACAGATATATATTTTATAGTTACTCACTTGTAAAGTTGGATCAGCAATGCCCCAGTGAAAATCACATGGGAAATGTCCCTTGATCTCTGGAGAGATTTTGTCTTGAGGGAAACCATTTTGAGCAATAATCTCCCTGTAGTACAGTGCAGATGTTTTGGGGCTTCTGTTTCGCTCAAGCTCAGAGAAGTCAATGTGAAAAAGTCCTCTTCTTATATCATAACCATACTCCCATTCAAACCCATCCAGGAGAGACCACGCTGTGTAGCCCATCACTTGGACTCCATCAAACCTAATGGCTGCAACAAAATAACAGATAAATGTTGACGATTCATTTGTCCCTGCCTCTCATTTTCATATTCTTCTTTCCTAAAACCCACCACTTGATATTCAACCATGCATTCATTCGCATATAACTGAATATTTTAATATATTCAACTGCTACTGGCAACAACTGCTTTTTCATTTGTGGTACATTGTTTTAACTTTAAGCGGCACGGTGGCTGAGTGGCAACACTCAGGCCTCACAGCAGGAAGGTTGCGGGTTCGATCCCCGGGTCGCCCGGGCCTTTCTGTGTGGAGTTTGCATGTTTCCTCCCCGTGTCTGGATGGGTTTCCTCCGGGTGCTCCGGTTTCCCCCATCACCCAAAAACATGCAACACCCTATGAACAGTGTACAACAAGGGACTGGCGGTGGAGTCCCGCCCTCCTGTGGGCTCACCACCTACAGAGGGGGTCATAGGGTCTGGGTCTGGTGCATAGAGTAATGGGCACAGCTGCACCCGTGACCCAGCTGGATTAAGCGGGAGAAGATGGATGGATGGATGGATGGATGTTTTAACTTATGGCATTTTCCACAGTTTATCATTAAGTGTTTATATCTTGCATTTATTCAAATAATGGTGTTTTTTATTGCTTTCCCCAAAGCTCTGTGGAACATTCAAGCAAATAACCTACTAAGACAAGCAACCAGTAGACCAACAAGATATAGAGACAAGCAGGTGGCGGCCCCTTCACCAGAAAAGTTACATAGTGGACCTTTAAGAGTTTTCTATAACCCCCTCACCTTGTAAGACCTGGTTGACAAATCTCTTCATCAGGTATAAGGCCACAGTGTTCTCTGTTGTTTCACTGGCCTCAGATAACCAGCCCGCCTCAGCCACCAGCACCTGAGGGTCATCATATTGCAGTTTAATCCACTTCAGGACCCTTCTCAGGTCTGGAGTCACGGTCTGTCCGTACTGGGCCTGGGTCCGCCCCAAACGCAGATTTTTAGGGTCAAAGGACAATGCAAAAAAGTCTGCCGTGTTTCTCACCCATAACTTCTCTTCGTCAGTAAAAGTGGGAAGAGCAGTGCCATTTTTTAACTTTAGAGATAATGGATAGTCACCATCTCCAAATATAGGATTGGCAAACCAGCCCAGAACAGCCTCCATTGACTCCTGACAAAGTTTAACATTTGCCTCTGTGGCTCTTTGGGGCTCGACCCAGTGAGACCCCAGAACAATGGACACCTGCCCCCTCTGATGTGGGCGGAAATGGTTGTTGTACTTGTGCCAAGCTCTGGCATGTGCCTAGAAAAGAAGAAATCACATTCACACAAAATATTTTACTTTGGATGCACTTAGATAGCCAAAAATCAACAATAAAAGTAATCAGATTACCCAGGAAATTAATCATAATAAAATGATTATTGATTGAACATCTGGTGAGACTTAAATAGTGGATACTGTTTTCTCTTTTCATTTTTTGCATTGTGTTAATTAAATTTTGTATTTTTTATTTTTTTTCTATTTCCTCAGTAGTTTGTCCCCCTTTTTTCATATTTTCCATTATCAACACCTGCATAGATGTAAAAGATCATCACAGTTACTAATGGAGTGCATGTGAACATAACCACTGATATAATTGGTAAATCATTTAAATTCACAAACAGGCATGATATACAGGCTGTTGTCCAGCCGGCTGTAGTTATGAGGGCCCATGACTGTTTGCTCACTCTATCTGCTTGTTGTCATTCACACATTCACCATCTTGTGTTTGTGGTTTAGTGGTTATTACTAATATATCATATCTCCATGACTTCCTGCCATAAAACATTGTGTCCAACACATTTCTGTTGATGTGGTGGACTTTGACCTCATTGCCTTTAAGTGCTGTGTTTAATGATCAGACAATGCTTCAAAATAAAACATGACTTAAGATATATTTGAATCAAGAAAGGTAATTTTGATTTTATAGATATATGTTTTGTCTGTAAATGTTCCATAAATGGAGGCGTTGGATCTTATTTTTATCCTGAATTTTTATTCCTAACTTTATTGCAACAGCATTGAACCCAATGACAGGAAATTGCATTTGGTTTACCATCTTGACCTCAAAGATATGCTGGTTGCAAAATGTATTGAATGGAAATATTTGAGGTTTAAAGTTCAATTTTCTGGTGTTGTTTTGCTCACCTTAATCATATTGTGTGCAACTTTCAGAGCACTCGAGTCCCCTCCAGTCTCTCCAGGTGCGTGGATACCTGTACCGTATCCCTGTACGGCCATTAAATACGGATTATGCATCGTCAGCCAATATTTGACTTTATTGCCAAATGTTTCAAAGCAAAATGAAGCATATTCTTCAAAAAGTTCAATTAAGGTTTCATTCCTCCATCCACCATACTGTTCCTGCAACACTTGTGGCAAGTCCCAGTGATACAGAGTTACAATGGGCTTAATCTTGTTTTCCAATAGTTTGTCTATAAGGCAATGGTAGTGTCTTACACCTGCCAAATTGGGTTTATTTTGGGCATCCCCATTTGGAAAAAGTCTAGGCCAGGATAGCGAAAATGCATATGCCTTTACGCCTAGAAATGTTAGAGCTTTGACATCTTCTTCCCGTTGCATGTAACTGTCACTTGCGATGTCCGCAGAGCCACCAAATCTGGAATGAGTGAAATTGTCCCAAATGGAGATTCCTTTCCCATCTTGGTCCCAGGCGCCTTCTGTTTGAAAAGCAGATGTTCCAGTTGCCCATAGGAAATCAGAGGGAAAGGTGTCGTGTAAAAAAAGTTGGTCTCGTGAGATGTGATCCGGTTTTTGCTGTTGCCAAATTTTCCATCCCTCCCCGAGAGTGTAAACTGTCTGGCTCCATACACACACCAGTAAAAGCGGCAAAAAGCATTGTCGCGTGAAGTTAAAAGAATGGGTCAGCATAATGAATCACTTTGTCAAAAATCTTCTGGAGAAAGATGAATGGTGTCAGAAAATAAGATTGTAAATCCAATAGCTGAACATGAGACATCCATAGTGAAAGACTAGACCATAATAATAAGAAATGAACGTGAAGCTTGAGGTGTTACTGTGTCCATCTGAGCTCATGAAACGTCACTATCTCTCCTTGCCGTACTCTGGCCCCTCCTTGCCAGATACGCACACTGGCTGTCCACTTGTAAACAGTAAAGTCATATAATTGAAAATATAATCTGGTATCAT
>KN500603.1:0-33635 GCA_000787155.1 Scartelaos histophorus | reverse complement strand
TGATTGTATTCTTTCTCTTTTGAAAAAGATTTATTAAAAGGTGTGCTGTGTTGGTTTTCTGGTGGAGCGTTTGTCACCTATTTGTTTGTCCCCATCACCTTGAAATATTTGCTGTTTCCCTATGTGACTATGGGACTGTTACCATAGTGTTCTGAAGCTGGTGTGGCCGTAAGCACAAGTGAGCATCACTAAATGCATGTTTATTGAAAGATGGTCTGCAATGTTGTCTAAATTGCTCTTTTATTGGTAAAAACATTTACATTGTCACAATTTATGCTAGCCTAAACACTCTTTTATTTATTTTTTATTTTTTTTAAACAAATACAACTTCTTGGGATAGTCAGTTTGCTACATATGTAGCGGTGTTTTAGTTTTTCCTCGGGTGATTCAGAAAAGAGGAGCCTCTGACTCTGTGAACGTTCATGTAAGTTCTAACTCCATAATTTTAATTTTCATAATTTTCCATCTCTTGGAAAATTATAATCTCCATGGGAAAAAGGGATCTGAACCATCCACCTTCTAACTCATTTGCTCCTTTAAAGTAAAACGTACAGTTTTCGGGAGCGGCATGTGCACCACTGTCTCTTTAAGTGAACCTTATTTTTTTAATCCTCAGAGCAGCGTGTTCATAAAGATAGCGGTCTGCGTTACGTCACGCCCCCACGGCTTCTTTTTTCTATTCTGCATAAACGCACGCGGCGCGGCTCTCTCCTTTTATTTCTCCGCTGCTGAAAGCTGAGCGCGGCTCTTCTCCAGATCGCGGCTATTCTCCAGATCGCGGCTCTTCTTCATATCGCGGCTCTTCTTCATATCGCGGCTCGGTAGCCCCCAGCACCACGCACTGGTCCAATCTAGAGCAGCAGCGGCGAGGGAGAGGAGTGAGAGAGGGAGAGAGAGAGAGAGACCACCGCAGCCTCATCTCAGAAGGATAATAGCCTTTTGATTTCACGTTTTCACTTCACTGGGCCAAGTTACCATTAAGTAGTGCTTCTGGTCCGACTCTGATGGGATTTTGCAGCTGTGTAAACTGAAGAAACGGCGCGGCGGCGTTATATAAGGCGAAAACGTACAGAGATGAGAATGAGATCGACGGCATAGCGGCACAATAATCGCATGTGCTGGTAGGGCTTGGCGCTGAAATGCTACCAAACCTCAATGAACACGGGCCTTGTCTTTGTATATGTACATAGCATCTTATCTATAATTAATTTATTAGAGAAACACGCTACACTGGAATTGCTGCCCATGCTAATGTTTTTATGTTACGTTTCTTTCATTAACTTAGCTAAGGCTAGCCAAAGCGCGCTGCCGCTGGTGTGTCCTGCGTAGCGGAATGATGAGCAGACAAAACCTCTAACTGACTGGCGTTAACGGCTCCTATTAACTACCTAAAGTCTATTGAAGAATTGCTTTAAAGCATTATTATTAAGTCTCCCGTGTTCAGAACTGTCGGCCCGTTGTTTCAATGCATCTTATATATCAAAATGTTTTCAATGTGGGCCATGCCTTAATATGGAAAACAAAGAATTAGCTACTGAAGAGGGTAAGCTGGTTAGATAAGCTTGTTTTGCGTTTAAGGTGAGGTTGCAAGCTGGTTGGCGGATTAGTGACACGGCGTGGACTCTGTCGCTCCTTGGACTCTGCATCTTTTAATATTTCCTTGGGTTCACGCTTTTCTTCTCATCTCCAAGTACCACCATCATGGGGAGTCACCATGAGGGTGCTGAGCCGGTGCAAGTGGAACCCATGCCTGGATACTTGGAGCTCATCATCAAGGCATCTTCATCCATGTTCGGCGCATGGAGAGACTGTAGTGCCTGCGGGCTGGAGCTCACTAAAAGGACTCTCCTGGATAACGCGTACATCACGTGGATTGAAATCTTCCTCTTCTTCTTCTGCGCCTTTTTGTGGACCCAAGTCCGGCGGGGATTGACAGAAAGTCTGTTCCAGGTACGTAACCATAGCACCAACACAATCACCTGTTTTGTATAAAGTGAATTAAACACCCTTAATGAATAGGATTATTGGCTCATTCCTCTAATTAGAATGTCAGTGCTGCTGAAACATGGCCTGCTTCTATCATTAACAGGCTACGCAACATGGAAACACGGATAGCACTTGGTAACAAATATTTCACTAGTCAGAGCACAGATTGCTGTCAGACTTCGCAAATCTCAGAAAATATTTACCTGACCTAAGATACAAAGTTATAATCTACTCTCTCTCAAGGCCCACATTCATTCATGTCATAGCAATTCTTCAATTCCTAAACATACATTTTCTCTATGCTCTATGACACCGGCCATTGTATATGTCCTTAATCTGCCCCTTTTTACAGATAATGTTTTGGGAAAGAGCTCTGACACAGTGAATCTTATTATATAGTTATAAGGCATTGAATAATCCTTACCCCCCTCACCACTAGGATAAGTCAATTAGGGCTTACTGTCCACATACTTAAAGTCACTGATGTAATCCAAATGTCTGCCACTAATTGGAGAATGTCACATTTAGTTCCCATCAGGCCAGATGTCCGGTCTATGTCTGTTGGACGCATATACGGCCCATTGCCTGAATCATTTGCACTTCTGTTACTGTGTAAGTCAGCCTCACTGTGATCCCCCACCCTGTTAATGCCCCAGGGAGGGGCCCATCTGCACACATACCCGGACCTCAGACTTGATATTCAGCCATCTTCAGTTTGAGTGGGGGAAAGGGAGGGGTTACTTGCTCTTTACATGCTACAATGATGATGTTATAGCGCTGGCCTCATGTCTAAATCCAGATGTGTCCTGAGAATGCATGGAATGAGAGCTGTTTCCCTTTTTAGTCTATGTGAATCTCATTCAAGGAAAGACTTTAACCTCAAACAGATTTGAGTTATTCAATACTATATATTTTTGTGGAGGGGCGAGGTTCACAGTTGGGTCAGAGCAGCGGCAGGTGAATAGCCCATGCACATAATGCAGTAGATAATAAAAGCTATGAAGAGAATGACCACATTAGTTGCTGTGTATGAGGCACCAAGGCCTAATTAAGTCCATTCTTTGAGTTAGACACCATTCTGTAAACATGAGGTGATTAAATGTCCACCCATAGGAAGCAGTGCAATCCATATGAGTTATGATTCCCACTACAATGCTCTCTTGTGACCACAGATGAGTTTGTTTTTTGTCATGTGAATCATTTTACTGCAGTGGGAGTTCATAATAATGTTTAGATGTTGTTAAAAGTTTCAATTTTAAACATTGTTTTGACATTTCTGTCACATTTCTGTAGTTTGATCCATTTTCCTCAAGAGCAGATAAAAATAATTAGCTTCCTGTTTGTTACTTACAGTCACGTCTGAAGAATGAAACTTGACCTAGTTCAAACCCAACTCCACATTTGCAGCCTACAGAATCCAGGTTTAAATGAGAGTTCGTTTTTCGCCCTCTTGTTGTCACTTTGTTGGCAGAGACAGTGACAGTGAGTGGACTTTAGCCTTGTTGACTGAGAGCTGTGAAATGAGGTCAGCACCTGGAGCCAGAGTGGCCTGTTTTCTGTGTCACTACTGTGGAGTTCATGCTAAACCAAAATGTAAGAGACGATGCATCTACTGAGGGGCATCATTCACATCCTGCTGCCACTCAGGCAGAGCGGTGTTGGGGGCAGCGAAAGCTTTTGTATAGAGCACCATGTGTGTGTTTTGTAATGTTCAATTATCTCTGGGTTCAATGAAAATGCTTGTTGATGAACCACTTCAGAGTGACATTGGCATTTAAAAACTGTGTTCAAAACAAACACCACTCAGATATGGATGTATGAGCAGAATAGTTCATTTGTGGCAGCGTAAAAGCTTCTTGTTAATATGTTTGCATGTTCTGATGTGAGGATGTGAAACTAAGCGACAGTTTCAGAGACTATAATGGGAGCAATGAGGAAGCAAAGGGGTGTACACTGTTGTTTATAGTTTGTAGAAGTGGTCACTGCAATCAAGCTCAAGACTTCTCCCGAGTCAGCAACTTTCAGTAAATTTAAAATTCACCAACAAAATATCTGGTGGTGTCTAAAGTCCTGATGGGCTGCGTCATGTAAAATTTGTGTGCTGTAGTTTGATGCTCACACAGGCTCAGACTCAGTGACAGAGCAGAGCAAGGTGGCTGCCAGACCGCCCTTGTTGCAGAGCTTATCTTGCTGTAGAGCTATAGCACCTCATACCCCACTGTTCTAAATGTGAAAGCAGCCTGAGGTTTGACAAGGTCCACAACCACAGATCCCAGATCTGGTTCCACCGGGCACTTGCTCATTGTTGTGCATTAGAGCCACAGAGAGAAACTCAATATAGGATTTGTGGTCAGAGGAAGTGCCATCCGCTCAGCCAAAAGTGCCCACTCAGGTGAAAGCGGCTTGTGATTTTGACACTGATTGCTTTGCAAATTATTGAGCTGATGTTTGAATGTTTTAGTAACATCCTCATGACTAATGTGTGGTACAGTGTCATAAATTATATATAATGCACAAGACTTCAGTATGTGTATAGCTGTTATAAGGAGGCTAAGCTTATATGCAGTCCTCCTAATTTGTCTTTTCATTTATGAGTATGTTTGAACTATGTGGCTCTGTTGCTTGATAGATTTCCAGTAGTAGCTGGCATGCCTCATGTTTTGTAGTTTTATTTATTTAGTTTTATTTTGCCATCGTTTGCCCTGGAGGCAGAGTAAGTGTTGTGGCGTCTTAAGGTATTGCAGCCCTTTGATACCTCATCATCTCTGTGGACACTCTTATGTGTGTATGTATTCTTACACATTTGCTACTGTTATAACTGTTGTTTGAGTTTTAGAAGACCATCTGCCTTCTTTCTCTACCCTTTGTAATAATATTTTATTTTAGTGGTGGGTCGTTATCGGCATTAACGTGCTGCGATAATGTGGGACTCTTATCGGGCGACATAAAAAATATCGCTGTTAATCAATTCTCAAACAGACAAGCTAACTAATCTTCTTGCTCAGTGGATTGCCACTAGCTGCCGACCCATCAGCGTGGTTGAGGATGATGGGCTCGAGCTTGTCCTCCAGGCGGCCACAGGTGACCCATCTTGCAAACTACCAACGAGGCGAACTAACATTAGTAGAATACATGAGCAGTATGCCGCAGAGAAAGCCGCAAAGGATAAAAAGATGGTATAGGCGGGGTGTGTAGGCCAAGGCTCACAGTTGAAATTTTTATGTGAACTGAATAAACAGTTAAACACAAGCATCTTATTGGAACTGAATAAACAGTTAAACACAAGTACATCTTATTGAACATGATTTTTCATCACCAAGTATCAAAGTATAACAGCTTTCTCAAGCATTCGGTGATGCATTTTGGAAATAGGAGATTAGCCCCTGGTTTAATTTGCACCCTATCTTAAGAAACCTCTTCTCAAGGACTTACTTGTAGTCATAACTTAGGTAGCGCACATATTCTGAATGAGCCATTTAAATCTAGATTAATCTAGATTATTCTGAAATCTGATTAGATTAATCAAAATATAAAACATTAATCTATGCCCACCATTATTTTATTCACATTTTGTGTTCATAATCAAGATTTTCAGTGACAGCCCATCACAGGAATTTGCATTAGTGGACTGCTGGACTGTCCTCTGGTCTGGAACGGTTACACTGTTTTTCCTCTTGTTTTTGTGAATGCTGTTTCTTTGCCATATTTTTCTTCCTTACATAGCACAGCATGAGCAGATTGCCACCATACACTTCTCCCTGGACAGCTGTTAAGTTGTAACAAGGCTGTGTTTAAACTGAGGAGCACCACAGCACAATGGCAAAATAGAAGCAAATGTACAGACCCACTTTCTCTTAAATCATCTGCCTGTCATTGACAGTGTCTGTTTTATTTAAATAACCCCATAACTAAAGAATAGAATGTCCCTTGGTCATCTTACTGTTATACCAAAACTTTTAGCTCATTCCATAGCAGCAGTGCCACGACTCATCACATTTCCTCCCTTCACTGCCCCTCACTACCATCATGTGTTGTTCTTTCCTGTAAACACCACACACAGCTCATTTGTGTAATGCTTTGAGAGATGGACCTGAGGACCTGACATCTGGCAACGATTATGGGGTGGTTCTGCTAAAATGACTATAAAGGGATGTTTTACACTTCCCTCTACCCATCAGACAGCTTACAAAGTGTGACAGCATCCTACAAGGAAATTCAATTACTCCAGACCATAACATGCAGCTTCTTATTTCTTTTGTATAACTATTATGTAATAATTTACTCTTTAATGCATGTCTGAATCAATAATGCTCACCTCATTTCACTTATGCAGTTGTTATTTAATACAATGGTGAACGATGCATCTTTATGTAGTAATGTAATTAGAACTTCTTCTGTTGCTAAGATTTCTAAACTGGTCAATACCTGGAAAGCATTAGGACATGGCTTGGGGAATTGGTGCATTTATTAACACAAACTGTTACCTCTCATCTTTAGTTTTTGTTTTAATCATGACATGATTCACTGGAGCTGCAGGAAAATTACTCTGTATTGTTTTTACAATTATTTTGAAGTGATGTTGCTTGGAGTGCATGTGGGCATGTGTTGTGAGCCAGCTTTAGATTATCTGTGGGTGGATAATTATAAACTTCATAGCTGCTGCTGTTGGGCCAGGCACACTTCCATACCGTTTCTGTCTGTGCTGCCACTGGTTTTAATACTACATTATGAATGACAGCCATATGTCTCATAGCTGTTTATTTGGGTTATCAGACCAGTAAGTAAACTCCCCTTATACTGTGTACAATTTTAAATATTTATAGTTAAGGGACCATTACAGTAGAGATACTAGTAGGCGAATGCTCCAGCTTTCTTACGTGACAATGAATAATAACGCTTACCAAACTAACCCTAGCATATGAATGTTATTGTGTGATATAGTCAAAACTGTATTTCTGTTTTATTTGAACAGGGACAATAGAAAATACAGTAATTAACAACACTATAACAGATTTACATGCTTACTCAAGCACGACAAAACATTAACAGTTACATGTAAGTTAACAACGTGAAATGAATATGATAATACATGTTTGTAGATTCAATTTAAGTTGAGGTAGGATATAATTTGCAACAGAAGCAGCATTCGACCACGTCCTGTGGCCTCCCAACTTGTTTAATGTACATAGGTCAGCTATTTTATGATGTGGTAGGTTTGGTTGGAAGGTTACTGTAAGGTTTTTCTTTTCTTTTTCCTCAAACAGGTGCATCTAGGCCAGTCCCTTTTGCTCTTCATACAAGGACGCATTCAATTTAGGCTGAACAAATACAGAACTGAAACAAGTAGCACTATAAATAGGATAACACTCAAGCCATTATTCCAAGCAGTGTTGTAAGTGTGGCCAGATGAAGTAAACTACTGTAGCTTCACAAGCCTCAATATTATAATATTTTTATGTAAAAAGTTTTGCTCTGAAATAGCAATGTAGCTGAGCTCTGTAGTGTGTGTGTGTCGATTCTTGCAAATTAGTTTTGGAATAAGCAGTCATAAAATGTGTTTAATGATGTCATAAGCAAATTGTGTCAACTACCATCCGTCTTAATCCATCCACACAACTGTTTCATTGCCCGATAAAGGTCTATGGTTAAAGTAATGCATTTCTGTAATTTATTCTGTCATTCATTTAGCTAATTCATCTGCTTTAATGTTGATTTACAGTGTATTACATAAGACACAGTGATTTGTGATATTATACCGAATAGCTGCCTACTGTGTGGCTTGCATAATTTCACATTGAGCATTTGATTTATATTTTTTCACACAGAACATAAATAAAATCATGGCAGTATTTTGGACATATCTGTTACTGCTTCAGTGCACCCCCACTGCCATTACACACTTTATCTGGTTTCAGAATTATGAATAATTAATAAATAAACTTCTGCAATTAACAATTTAAAACAAAAGACTAGATCTTTTTGAATGGTGAAAGTCCTTAGAGTGTCACCTGTAGCAGGAAGCTGAAGCTCATGAATAGCTAGTCAGACTACCTGGGTCATAATGAAGGGGGCCCCACTTGATTTTTTGCAGCTGATATGATACGGATAAAACAGGAGTTGGAGGTGCCAATAGCCGATATTAAAACTGGTACATTTAGTGACACAGACAAATTACTCTGCAGATAAATACTGATACGGTGCCACATATTAGGACTGTCTGTAAATTGGATTAAACTGACATAATAAAGAGAGAGAGTCTAAGATTTATAATGAGGTATAACATGCTCATGGAGACTATCGGTCCATATCGGCAAGATTTAGGCCGATAGCCAATATAAGCCCATATCGGCCTATAATATAAGCCAACCAACAAATTGGTTGGGCCCTATTGTTAGTCATATGTATTTGCTCTGCTGTTACGCTATTGTTTTTATAATAACAGGGCAAATAACCTATTTATTGTCTCATATTAACAAAGGAACATAGTTGGGGCAGTCATTCATGCTTTATGATATGATTGAGCTCTGGTGGGTAGGGACACATTATTAAACAGTGGCAGAAAAGGTGTTTAAAGGGTTCTTTGTTTTTGAGTAAAACTACTTGTATTGAGAAACATATATGAACAGCAGTCCTGGCCATAAGAGCAGTAGGAGGTATGTAAATGCACTGGGGAACTGCAGGGGGTATGCTTACAGGTATTGTTTTGGTTGTTATTCTGCTTTTGTGATCAAAGTTGGAATCACTCCTAGATGAATAGCTTTATTTCCCTTGTATTGTTTTAAACTGGGATTTAGGAAGTGCCCAAGAATGACCTCATCCATGACAACTGTCCTCTTCTACCCTCTGGGACAAAGACTAAGCTCCCTCCATTCCCTAATTCCCCATTAAGGCTCTACTTAATGTCTCTATCTCTGTGTAGAAAGTCGGTATAATTGGATAAAACTGAAGAACTGTTTCTTTATTTTGTTCTGATCTAGATAATATTTCATTATGTTTATATCATGTTGCTATAAACATAATATTTTGAGAATATCTGTTGAAAATCCCAAAGTGTCTGAAATAGGCATAAGTGGGGTTGGGTACCTTTAAATTTTTGGGGTGCCACAATTTTAATGAAATGTGTTTTTTTGTTTGTTTATTTGTTTTTTAATTGGTATCAGATGATACATGATACTTTTTCAGCTTTTTTGTATGGTACAGTCACTTTTTATGATACTCACCCCTAAGCATAATATCTTTCTGGATCATTGCTACTCAGTGACGTCAGCCCTTTCAAGACCAAACTACAGCCTTGACTTGTATTGAACACATTCATTCACAAGCTTACATCCTGACTCACCATCAGCCCAGTCCATTCTTCCTATGCAACAGGCCAGTACTGGTGGCTCACTCACTCAGCTCTCAGCACTTGCTTCCAGGAAGGGCATGGACGATGCAGCTTTGAGTGTGCAGCTGGGGAGAGCAGGGAGGGCAAGAGCAGAGGGGAGTTTTGAACCCCATGGTAGTCTTCATCGGCATCGCTGTGTGGTTGCCAAGGGAACAGCTCATTTGTGCTCATCCGTAGGTCCTGTCACATTCTCTCTGTCTAATTTCTCCCCAGTCTGGTGATATCATGAAATGTTATAACCAAAACCAGTGAGAAGCAGTGAAGGCTTGCCAGTGGATTGACTTGAACTATGTCCACAAAGGCAGAATTCTCTTATACTTTCCTATATGATCTCAGCTCCCATAGGGGGGCTATAGGGTAAAGTGCAAAGTGTTTGAATTGCTGTTGGTGTAGTGGGGGACTGGTGGCACAAATGCACAGAATAGAGTGTTACATAATGTCACAATCTGCATTTCAAACAAAGATGGTGTCCCTGCTGATCGCTGTGACCAGAATATGGATAGACCCCTGCTTTCATTATGGAGTACAGACCCTTTAAAAGTTTGTAAACAAATACATTAAACATCCCAGAATAGAATCAACAGGAGGCAAAAGTGAAGTGGAACATAATGCAATTTCAATGGAGGAATAGGGTTAACCTAAAAATATCACAAAACATTTTGAATTTTAAACTGTTTGTTGAGTATTTTTCATGTGTACTTCTTAATTTTGTATTTTTTTGTATTTTTATGTATGTATTTTTTACTTATCAGTACAAATTCTCTGTACTCTTTCTACCACTGCCTATTTTTGAAGTACACTTGAAATGAATGAGGATGTGATTATCACAATAGATGATCATTACAGTGTTCCAGTCTGACATCAGTTGCTGTTATGAATTGTCACACCTCGTCATCATAACCAAAATAAGTGTGATTATTACAGGCAACCATCTAAGAGGGCACACGAAGGTGGTTACACTTTACAAGGTCTAGCAGTTGAGTTGTTGGTATGGGCAATAATTAGGACTGTCCGCAAGATTAGGTTATTCTATTATTTGCACTCTGGCTTCCAGTAACTGTAATAAGCCCCATTACAGTGTTTGTGTGTCGGGGCTGATGCGGTGAGAGACGGGGGGTAGCCTGTGCTGTGTGCTGACAGCTGGCTTCTATAAATAAATGGTGCAGGCAGGAGGGAGACACAGAGGACTGGGCGATGGAGAGGCACTAGTGCAGCTGGACAAAGTGAGAGACGTGTCCTCCTGTGATCCACTGCCCTCACTCAGGATTTACAGAGCACGTGTCACATGTCTACTGTCTGACCAATCAGAGGCCACAGACAGATCATGTGCTTCTGCCTCTTTTCCATTGCATGACAGGACAAGACCACTATTTTACATTGTGTGTATGTGGCTGAGACTGAAAGATGATATTGAATTGTTACAGTGAGAATATTAGAAGGCTGTGATTATAACTTAATATCTTCTGCAACCACAACACTTTGTCTTATTATATATTTAGTTAAGGGATATATATATATAACATATTTAAACAAGACATATTCTCTTGTCTGCTGTATAATTCTGTAGTAACACAATACTGATCTAAAACCACTTAGCAACTACCACTTAGCAACTTAGCTAGTTCCCTAGTTCAAAACCCCAAAAGTACCAAATGTTACCTTCCCCTTTTTCAAAAGATTACTTTGCCGATATCATATCATGTCTTGTTGTTTTTGTTTTTTTTTCATTCAGCCTTACAGCGTTCCCTCACCCACTTCCTTCCCTTTTTGCTGTGTGACTCTTACAATAAGTCACACATTTGATGAGGATTAAGACAGAAGAGACTGGGCTCGTCATAGCTTCAGTTTTCCTATAAATTTGTCATGTAATCAGGCATAGAGGCTTGTTGGATCCTGTCCTGGTGACGAGTGGGCCGGGTAACATCAGATTGAAAAGTACTGTATCACTGACCCGGGCCTCTTTCACTTTCCTTCCTCTGGTTACACAGTGTCATTTCACTCCAGGTCCTCTGGAGGTGTGCATTTTATTTAGGGGCCCATAGGATGAGGGTTTATTACCCAACCTGCACTTGTCCCTGTTATATCTAATAACAGAACTGTATTCAAATAGATATAATTATAAATGAATAATAATTCTGTACACGTCTTACTTTCAAATTGTGAATTTTATTTGATTTTGATACCAGGGCAAAGGCTTGACAGCCATATCAATACCACAAAAATAATAATAAGATACTCTTTTATACAGTAAAAAGCCATTTTCAACACAAAATTATAAAATAGCTTTTCAATATTTTTACCATGTGGCCTTAAAATAGTTTTGACATGGATCAAGACCATTTTTAATATAGTTTCAATACTATGATTTCTAGTATCTGTTTTTATGTTTTTTGGTTGTTGTTTTTTTTTTGACAAATCTACCTTACAGCAATAAAAGGAAACCATTTGGGTCTTGTTTTAACTGAAAGGGAAGATGGTCTTAAATTCAGAGAATGAAAAACTATGACAAGCTAGATGGCAGGTGTCAGGTGAACAATTCACCCCAAAATGTTGCAACTCATTCTATTGTGTTTTTGTTTGATGTTTGTGTGGGCACTGAGAAGTACCATTTATCCTGACTGTAACTATGTGACTTATAGTAACAGACTGAAGTGTGGCTGAAAGTGCAGGGAGGAACCTTGATATAATGCTTCAGAAGTCAGAAGTCATATCGACAACTTCCTCAATTTCTACTTGCAGTGCAAACTACAGTCAATAAAAACACCAAGACTAAAACGCACATCTTGCATGCAGTCATAAGCTGATTAATACACATTTCACACGCAATTTGTGTCAAATGTTATGCAAAAAGTGCAGTCAATGTAGTATTTGCATTGCAATTTCTTAATTTGCAGGAAATAAATCTAAACTGTACCATAACAAGAGCACTGGGCCACCTTTTTTGACATTTCAATACAGCATAAACACATGTACATATAAGCCAGCCAGTCTGAGTTATTATAACACTACACATTATGAGAGCTTGTTTGAGTATATTGAGTAGAGTAGTTAAACATTATTCAGACATCAGTTGTTAAAGGAGAGTCTGTTCATGGGAGATCATGTGTGATGTGGCTGCTACATTTGAATATGATCTTGTATTATTATATTCTTATAATAGTGTGCCCAGTAGTTATGTAATACAAAAAAATATAATGCATTGTCTTTATGCAGAACAGGGTACCATTCTACATAGAAAAACAAAAGGCGCTAGCTCTGACAAGCAATTTGCATTTTTTTGTGTTGTAATAGTTCTGCATTGTATGTGGTGTGATAATAACTTAACACTAACATCTCTTAAACTGTTTGTGTGTCCACAGCCTTTAGCACAGAGGTGGAGGCTCCTGCCCAAAGATGCTGCCAAGATGCCAGAGAGTGCGTGGAAGCTGGTCTTCTACACCATGTCGTGGTCTTACAGCTCCTATCTGCTCTTCTTCAGCTCCTACTCCTTTTTCCATGACCCACCCTCTGTTTTCTACAGTAAGATATGCAACATTTATGTATCGTCTTTCATTTTCACTGTGTCATTTAAAGTGTGTCATCAATGGAAGCTTGTAGTTTTATATTAAGCATAGACATAGGGCTGCAGTAATTTAAATAACAGCTCTCATGAAAAAGTCTATTTAAATTTCTCTGCTGGGAGAATAATAGACTAATCAATATTGTATTCAAACTCTACAGTAATGATTTCCAAAACATTATAGGTCTGGACCTGCAAAGTAATCATGCAACTATCCTGGGCACCCTCACTGCAAAATGAAATTGTCACAATTTAAAGCAGGGAAACATTTAAAATCAGGTTTAATTGTATTTTTGGTAGATTATCTAGTTAGTTATCTAGTCACAAAAATATTACATCTTAATTTTAAGTGTGATAGTTGCGACCCCCAACTTTTTGTCTCACGACTTCTGAAGGAACCACTGCTCTAGTTTTTATTAGGAATTCCAATGTATCTAATATCAAAAACATATTGAATTAAAATCCTATTATGAACAGAACCGTCAATGTAGATTAATGGTTCTTCTTACAGCTCTAATAAAGACTCAAGCTCAATTAGTATTTGATGGAGAGTTGTCAGGATGATGAAGTGTGCCTTTCCTGTGTCTCAGGAGTCAGAACTAATGGAAGAAGGATACAGAGGAAAGTGGTGTGGGGCCTGCTCCATCAGACAGAGAGTTGTCAGGGCCCCTGTCCACTCCCATCACTCTGAGTGCAGCTAGTATACTGGCCGACAGGAGCAGGCTTGTTTTTAATAGCTCTGTCACCTGTAATGGCTGTCAGAGGACATTGCACTGTGAAAGGGCCTAAATGGGATGGACTCCTGCAGGGACACTAGGGATGTCAAGATTATGTGACTAATTGATCATGATTATTCATCTCAAATATAACTAACTATAAAAAATTAATTAGAAGTAAAATTAAGTCATTTCAGTTTATATATGCCTAAAAGGTAAACTTAAGTGTGAAATGACCTATTAGTATTATTAGTTTCATCAACACAAATAATATGTATTTAATATCATCATGTAGTGTTATACTATTTCTAGTACAGATCAAGATAAAATTGTTCATAAATGTCCTTTTGGTCTGATTTAAGTTTTTTTTTTTTTTTTTTCAGTATCAACACTTGAAATAAGTCTAGTTTTGATGCTCATTTTAGTATCAATTGCTAGCTGGACTTGAATACTTTTGACAACCCTACCAATTAGACTTGAAGAAAATTAAAGATTTCTACCGTGAATAATCATGAAATCATTATGTTTCTTTTCACAATAACCGTGACATCCCTAAGAGACACGGGAGGAAATAGTGAAAATGAAATTGATCTTTGATGATGGCCGCATCGGGGACGGGTCTTAAGAGAAAAGAGAGAGTGAAATGGGATCTCCAGTTCCCCTGCAAGGTCTTGGCCGTGTTCATTGAGCAGCCTGCCTCTCAATGTTTAATGATGGAAGGACCAATCAATAAACATTACACGAGGCCCAACAGAAACCCCATCTCAACACAGACAAACCTCACTCAAACTGCGCAGTGAAAGTTTCCATTCAACCATCGCAGATCTGAGATGTTTTTGAGGTAAACGTGACAGGCCATGTGGGGCTTGTTTTCAGTCTCATGCTTCAGGGTAAATCTGATCCCTGTTGCCCCCCTCCTTCAGCCACGCTATGTTAACTACCCCAGCTGACCCCTCACATCTGGTGTCCCCTGGAAGTCACTGTATATAGTTCACTATGCGGTGATCTGAGCCAAAGAGCATCCATGTCAAATCAGTTGCATGCAGAGGCTATTTGTATATGCTTCAGCCCCCATATATCTCAACATACTTCAAACAAACAATGTATTTACTTTGTGTCGATATCTTAACTAGGGCAAATATACTCATGCAGATGTTTGTCCAGGTGCCAAGTGGACCTTTCACAATAATTACAATATTGAGCACTAGTGGGAAACTTATGCTATTTTTCTGTGCTAGAACAACATTTGACCTGAAAAAGGTTAGATAAATACTAGTTACTACTGTTTCATTGTCTTATTTATTGCAACTCATGAACATTTAAAATATTTTTCAGAGGGATAATCCAGCTTTAGGGTTATTGTTTTATATTCTGTTTATCTTTTATATTTTCTTCAGCACTTCAGCAATATGTTACCTTGTGAGAAGTCTAAACTTACTCAATTACTTTCTTTGTCTCTTACAATTTTAGTACCATTTAAAGGTTAGTATATTTAGAGTAAAGTACAATTACCTTTCTATTCTTATGCCAGGCTTGCCACTATATTATTTGTGCGTATATTTGTGCTATTAAGTGTTTCGAAATAATCCTGTGGTTAATTTTTAATGAAAATGAAACCATGTTAGCTTGCCAAAAAGGCTGACCATGCTATATCCTTCTGTACAGCTAAGAGCTACAACATCAACTAGATTCATGGGCTGTTTACCACGTGTTTTGCTGCAGTACCCCTGTGCTCAATATCAAACAGCAGGTTAAAGATCATATAACATGCAAAACTTAAAGTCATGTTACAATGCTGCAACCTCATCGAAAACATGTCTACAGTTATCTTCGTACATATCTCCAAAGCTTAAAATGCACTGTTCCACCTTGTGATGTCATGTAGTGATAGTTTTCAAGTTAACAGTTTTGAGATATGCAATATACCATGGCTGAAATTATCCAAATGATTCCAGTGAAGGTGTATGGAGTTTAAAAACACACTTCCTGCATTACCATCTGACATTGCAAAGTGGAAGAGGGTATTTTCTGTTTGAGAGAATAATTCAGCCTAAATATGCGGTGTTTGTGTGTTAAACATGTGTGAATGAAACAAAACACAACTCCAAGTATGTTTGTGATGAGGAATCAACATTATCACATAGTTCTGAAAATAGCGTAAAATGGGCCGTTTAAACTGTACCACAAGGCTGGTTGTGTTGTTGTAAAAAGCTAATTCCTTAACCCACTGTTTTTTGTTTTATCCAGACTGGAAGAGTGGGATGTCAGTGCCTCTAGACATTGCCGTTGCCTACCTGATACAGGGCAGCTTCTATGGCCATTCAATCTACGCCACTGTCTACATGGACGCTTGGAGGAAGGACTCTGCTGTCATGGTGGTGCATCACATCATCACACTGGCTCTTATATGCTTCTCCTATGCCTTCAGGTACTTACAGTACAATTTGATATTATATGCAAATGACAGTAAACCTTGGAGACATAGTGTCTTTACAAGGTTTACTGGCATTTGTATATATGTAACTGACAGCAGCACAAAGCTAACCAAGGCCTACAATACTATTACAGTTAGTAGTGCTTTATGGTTGTCGTCTGTGAACTAACCTCAAACCAATCAGATTCTCAAGAAGAAATAGAACAGGAACTGATAACTAGACAGATCTGAAAATATCCTGCAAGTTCCTTCCTGTAATTAAATAAACACAAAGCAAATGCAAATTGAATGCTGCAGGACCGGAGGTCAGAACAACCCTATGACGTTACAGTCATACTGAACTTTGTTTTTAGAGATTACGAGGTAATCTTTATGCATAGCACACTATAGCCCTATTCGCACGGGATAAATACAACTTGAGGATGGCAGGTAATTTGCAAATTACCACCCCATCTCTGTGTTACCTGCAGCACATTCGCATGAGATAAGCGAAGTCCATATATTACTCTATTTTCCGGACGTTGACTGAGGTTGGAAAAGAAAAAAATACCTCAAGAAAAGACAGATAGAAACGGCGTGCAATTACAACAACAAACACTGAGATGCAGATTTGCACGGGACAAGTATTATCACCAGACGTCTGTGTATGGCTAAATATAGTAGGTAATTTGCTCCGGAATTTTTACGTTACAAATTACAGACATGGCACATTCACACGGCATTAAGATCTCAGGCATCCTACTCAGTTATTACAAATCACCAAAGGTCCAAAGATCATACTAATCCTGTGCAAACTGGGCTTATGATTAAACATTATTTTAATACCCTATTGCATTACATTAAAATATAATATTCTGGCTGCCTTTCTTTCACCAACCCAAACACTGCAACTAATTATGAATTGTCCTCCTGCATGTGCCACAGCACAGTTCTCTGGGGAAGGTGTTGATAATCAGCAAACCCAGGATTGAGCGGATCAGTTCTTTTTAACTTGTAAATGTACCTGTATTACCAATAAACATTTTTTCAAGACTTGTCCCTGAACAAGATGTATGCCAGGAATAGACAGACATAAAATTTACATGTGAATGAGGATGATGCAATATGAAATAATAACACATGCTTATATCTCCTTACTTTAGATACCACAATATAGGTATACTTGTGCTGTTCCTGCATGATATCAATGACATTCAACTTGAATTCACCAAACTCAATGTCTACCTGAAGACCAGAGGCGGCGGCTATTACCTGTTTAACGACATATTGTCCAACATGGGCTCTGTCAGCTTCAGCATCACATGGTAATAACTTCAGACTGTGTAAGTCATTCTTATTGTAATGTTCTTGCTGTATATCTCATGACTTGTTGTCCTGTAGGTTTTGGTTTCGTCTCTACTGGTTCCCCTTGAAGGTTCTGTACGCTACGTGTGTATCCAGTCTGCAGTCTGTACCAAACATTCCTTTCTACTTCTTCTTCAATGCTTTGCTGCTGGCACTGCTGCTCATGAACATATACTGGTTCTTGGTAAGGAGACCCAAACCTATCCATCATATGGAAATATCTTTGTTAGATATTGATTTTGGATTGCACAAAATTTGCTCTTTAAATTTTTATTGAGTCATAAATTGGCACAGAGTTGTTGTGAAGTTACATATTGTAAATGGCTATGGGTAACCTTCAAAACAGCCATTTATTTGAAGAACAAATGTAACCTCTTCTAGATCAGGGGCTCCCAAAGCCCTACACCCAAGAGTGTTGTTTAGCAAAACATGTTTATTGCGTTATTGAAAGGTTCTATAATACACAAAATAGATTCCTGTGAACTTTAAGCCATGTTACAATGTGCCTAATCAAAAACATACCTGTAGTTGTGTTTTGTGTCATTCACACATACATCTGCTTGCTATGTCACTATCATGTAATGGTAGTTTTCAAGTTAACAGCTGCTCTTCACCTTTAGTTTAGAGATTGGCAATGCCAGGGCTGAAATTATCCAAATGATTCTAGTGAAAGTGTCTTGTGAATTTAAAAACACAGTGGTGCACTTCCTGTATTATCATCCTGTATTATCATATGACATCAAGAGGTGTTTTCTGTTTGAGAGAAGAACTCAGCATTATAACATAGATCAAAAAATTGCATAATATGGACCCTGTAAAACATACAGGCACTTAAAATGTTATTGATAATTGAATTCAAGTCATCTTGCAATTTCCAACTTTGGGAACATCAGTTCTAGATACTCAGAATAGTTAAATATTGTTCCCACTTTAACACAAACACATTATGTAATCAATGGATTCATCCAAAGGATTTTTTTTTTCTAAATTAGCACTAGTGACCAATTTTGTGGCCAGCTCTACCAATGTATAAAGCTCTCTCCTTATGTATTAGTGCTATATTAAAATCCTGAATATTTATAATCAATATTTCTTTTATGTTTCTCTTCTCAGTTTATTGTGATCTTCGTTGTCAAAGTCCTGAAGTTGAAGGAGGTGAATGACGTCAGGGAGTACGAGGAGGAGGACAAGGCAGCGGCGGAGGCACTTAGACACGCTCAGGGCGACAACAGCGACGCGGGGGATGCTGGACATCACAACTCCGCCCACGGGTGAGACACAACACACACCTCTGGATTTCTATCAGTTAAAGAGCGTATGGAGAAGGAGAGAGTGAAGGAAAGAGCGAGGGAGGGCAAGAGGTGGTGTTAGTGTGTGCATTCATTGGCAGGTTTGTACTGAATGTTTAGATTGTTTTTACTAGCAGCCTCTTAGGCACAAATTCAAGCTGCAGTTTATGGGTGCTATTTGTGGAAGATGTCAAAAATAAACAAGTCATTATGGTATGAGCTACTGCACAGACAAGGCCTATTATCATCTAATGGTGTTTATGTAACCTCTATGTACGTTTTTAATCCTGGTTAGTTAAAAAAAAAGTTCAAGTAAGATAAACTATACAATGTGGTAATAAAATATTATAGACTAAACAAATGTGATATATTTATTGTCAGTATTTGATGCTCTCTCACCATTGTGAAATGGTTCCCTGTTCAGATATAGATTGGTGTTACTAGAGGGCATTGCATATGTCAGCAAACATCAACTCAACTTAAACGACTGTGCTTTATCTGCACCTATAGATCGGTATGTTTTTATCAGAGGGCCTCTCAAAGCTGTTTCAACTGTGAACCTGATTATTACAGTGTTAACCTTTGATCACCTCTAGTTGTTTTTCACTGATTCTGAGTGAAAAACAGTGATTGCCTCTGACCCAGAAATACAACAAATAAAAGCTGCTGAATGCAAAAAGCAAACCATATTGATTCTGCATCCATAAACACACTTTGGTATTTTTTGTGTTAGATGATCCCTTTGTTTTCACACCTGATACATAATAACATAACAAAATACAGTTCTTAAAGGGACATTTAGTATATGAATTCAAAATGCAGCTTGTGCCACTGTGGTCTTTTGTAGGGAGTGGTGGGTGAAGGGAGCCAGAGTAGGTGGAATCAAAGAGGCTCATACCATACGGACATGTGATTATGTGTTATCCTTATCGAGGAGGCCTTGAACACCACAGATAGCCTCTCTGCGCTAATGCTTTACATCTGCTGATCCCCTCTGCCGACAAACACCCATGGCCCTAAACTCATTCTCCACCATTGTCTGTCTCAACAGGAAGCACGTGCAGAACGGAATCACCAAGGAGAAGCATCTATAACAAGCTTTTTGTCGCCCCCACCTGTCAACAAGCGGCAAATACAACACAAGATGCTCTTTTAGGACCACATCGAAGAAGAAATAAAGTTTGACCGCAGTTGTTTTTTACTCTTTGTTTTCATTTTAACCATGTAATTTTGTTCTCAGTATTTTAGAGCACTGTGAATGTTTTTTTTTTTCAGGTAACATTTTTTGTCTTATTGTCGCTAACTTAACATTTGACAGACAGTAGTTGGTCAGTGTTGGGCTGAACAGGGTGCGGATCTCCACTTGACTGAGCGAGTGGCCCAGATGTGTTTGTGTAGGAATCTAGAGCCGCTTAATATTTAGAAAGTGGAAAACAGTATTCCGCACAAGTTGACTTTTGTATAAAGTCATTCTTTGGCCCCTCATTCCATCTTCTACAAACTGGGTGAAATCAGAGGAGTAAGGGAATCACTGCTGTCTTCTGTACTGGTCATGCTGAGCGGCCTGGCTCTGTCCGCTGCTCTCACCACATTGTATTGATTTTCATATCACTGCGCACAGTTAGTGGTAATGGTGGTGCCTCAGTACTGTGTCCTTGACGGATATGAACTTAAAACACCACAGTGGTGTGTGTGAACATGTTTATGTAAAAAGGCTGCTGAGTAAATAACTATAGTAAAATGTTTGATTTTAGCAATTATGAACAACTGTCTTGGGACTTTTATGTAGTGTAGGAGCCTTTTGTTTGTAGTCTTTCCTCAGTGTACATCGCTTAAGCATCTGATGATGCACTGATATGAAGGCATGCAAGCTTATTGCTGATTTAATGACAGCAAACAGCCTGATTTGACTGATGGTAATCATCTTCATATTAATACAGTGTTGACAATTTTTTACGTAAACAATTTTAATTTCATGGGTGACGGCTATTTAGTTCAACAAATACAAGAACCATAGCCTCAAATAATGTAAAATATAATCATATGATAAAAACCTATGTATGCACAATTTATGGTATTCAGGAATGCATGATGGAATGATTTTGAAGATCCTAAGAAGTTAAACAAATGATGAAGCCATTCGCTATGTAAGTTACCTTTTTATGTCCAAACTTAACATTTGAAAGCTGTTGTAACCACTGAACACACAGACCAGTTCAAGCTAAACCTTAATGTTATGTGCGGTTCATACTGTCATCATGTGTGGCTATTGAATATACAGATATAGTCACAGTGACTGGGTTTCATTGGCTTATTCTGTGTGTGTGTGTGTGTGTGGGGAAACACATGTCTAAACTGTTGAAATAAGGGATCTATTTACTCTTCATGATCAAATTCGAGCTCTTGCTTGAATGAACAGCATGCTTGTGCTGCTGGAGCAGGCCACAGATGCCCTCTGTTGGAGGAGGAGTGACCGTTGTGTCCGTCTGTCTTCCTCAGCCTCCTCCTGCTTTTGCACCATTTTGACTTTGTGTAGTTCAGGTAGTTAAATTTGTTTTGCTGCTGTTTTTGTCTCAAAGAGCACTATTCCAAGCTGTCATGTTTCCTGTTTTTTATGAAGTAATCTGTTCAGACGAGATATCCAGGGACCATCACTCACATCTGTATCTAGTTTCAGATGTAAATGCTGGCTCGTATCATTGTAGTCCAACTACACAACATCAGTACTGTACAATCCTTTCTGACTTTAAGTGTAAAATACAATGCTTTTATAGCCTCATGTTCACAAAGGACTCGCACTGCTGTAGTGAGCCCTGCTCTACTGTGAGACTAGATTTAATTTGAGCTAATATTTTATGTTTAGATGGAAACTAGGTGAGCTAGACCTGGATACATTTGTTGTATGGTACCGTGTGTGAAGGGAGCAGCCTCAGACTGCCCTTCCAAAGCTGAGAAGATCAGTAACTCAAAACTAAAACCACTAATATTAAAAAAGATAAAATAACTTGTCTAATCTTTTCATCCATATTGCAACATTGGTCAATCTAAGCTGTTTGAAAGTTGCTGTTTTAACACTTGGTTTGGCCAGTCAGCTGTTAATTAGTGACTTTTATCAAGTATTGCTATAAATGAATTGATTTTAATACGGACGTGTGTAATAGAAACTTGCCCCTTTGTAGACTGATCAAAATTATAAAACTTAGTGCCTCTCATTGACTCTTGTGTTCTCTGGCTGAGTTGGGTCTCATACTTTGACCTTTACAGAAAGTATTTACATCAATGCTTTGACTGTGCCAAAATATCCACCCAAGAGGCAGAGGCTTGTGAGTGCTGGGTTTGAATGGAGGGACACTAAGCCCTGTATTTGTTTATTAAATTGCACTGTAATTTATTAATATTTCTGATGCTGATCATGCATCAGAATGGGAAGGGAATTTAAGAGTTTTAAGGACTTATTTGAAAACAAAATACATTCATTGAATTTATTTGTCGAGGTATTTTAAATATACATGTCCATTAAATCAACCCAACACAAATTGCCCCATATTGTTAAAATTGTATAACATTAATACATTTGTAAGTATGACAATGATTAAACATTTTTGTAATACAATTTTAACATCAAATGTTATGGTTTTATTTACCCACACAATAAAAACATGCCAGTTAACAAATTTTGTCTCCATTTATTTCAAATCTGATAGAATTTCTTCAAAGTTGTGTGAGAATTTTACAGTTAAGACCAAATAAGACCTCAGTGCAATGCACAAATGGAAGCCATCAATAAATAAGTACCACACACAGTGTTGACATACATCCGGGGGGTGATGACGAAACATGCATGAAAAATACATCTAACAGCATTCATCCACAACAGGCAAAATAAAGGCCAAGTCCACATGTCTAGTATATATATATATATACTAGCAGTTTGGTTCAACATTAGCTCTGTCATTCTCAGTATGTGGTTTTGCCCATGTTTTCAAGGACCTCACACCTAAAATATCTGACCTGAATCTTGCTATGGCATTTAAAAACGTATGACTGAATCATGGCCAAGGTTTTCATTCAGTCACTAAAACTCATCATCAGCAAAAAAAAAAATGCTGACAGACAAAAGGAAATGACTAGAAACAATTGTTGTAAAAAAAATAAACTATAGATGAAGTGTGGACTCTTGAGCTTAATAGTGGGTTAACCTTTTTCAGCAGTATTCATATGATCTATAAACTAGTACATTTTTTTTAAGTGAAGCACAAATTTTATTGCTTGGAAATCCAAAAGGTTCTCTCTGTATTTGTTATACATATCATATCAGCCGCTGGCACAGTGATGAGTCTGAATTTTTCCAGGCAACAAATTTTAAGAAATATTATGTTTTTTAAGTCTAAAGGGAAAAGGGTAAAATCAGAAGCTGTAATTTTATTATTTGTAGATTTATAGACTGGGGAGTGCTTTGATTAGGTTAAATGTGTTAGGACAGAATAGGAGAGAGGTAAAGAAATCACTATAGTTCACATTTTATTCTGACCACTTGGCTTAAGTAAATTCAAAATGGTCTAGCTGCCAACAAGACAAAATTCACAGAGGTCACTGGTACATTTCGAAGAGGCAATGCGGGATTCAATGGAAAAGTAATGTTTATAATTCATGTGGTATTGGCAAGAAATATTTGATCTTGTGAAAAAGCATGCACCAGGACAAAAATATGATTTTGGTCATTCCTGATACCCTTAGTCCTTGAGAGAGTATGAGTTAAGTTGGCAGCAAGACAAGATGTGACATCATAGGTTGCAGCTCATGTTTGAGGAAAGTGAATCGTACTGGTAAAATACGCCTTTAAACTGAAGTCTCTGTCACTCCTGTTTAGTGAGTCTTCGTTTTAGGCTGGGTAATTCTACGGACCACACTGTACAAAACGCCAAAGTTCTGCAGCCACAACAAGAACAATGTTTTGATTTGAAAACTTGGCAATATTCAATATTTTTAGTTAGTTTACAAAGTCACTTACCTGAATTGCAAGATACATAACACCCAAATATGCTGCAATACAGACTGCAAGCAGCAGGTCAAAAATGGCTGGCTTGACTCTGTAATGAAAAAACAAAACTGAATCTTCTGGTTGTCACTTGTAGAGTTACTGTGAGATTCAAGCTTGCACCCTTATAATGTTACTTCACACTAAATATATGTTAAGCAGCAAAAAAAAAAGACTTTACCGGTAAGCGTTCATTGTCTGCTTGAGCTGGTCATAAAACACAAATTCAGGATCTCTGAAAGCAAAAAATATTGCTACAGTTGAGAAACAGAAAACTCAGAAATGTATAAAAGTGAAACATGTGAGTGGTACACTGCTCTTCACCTCTTATCTGCTTTGACATAATGTTTCTTCACATCCTTGAGGTAGCGCGTGAGATGATACTCCAAAGTGGAAACAACACTGCTGTCTTTATCGACCAACTGTGCAGCTCGTGGCTGAGCTGTGAGCCACTCTACCACTGCAGAGAGCTGATCCTCCTGCACCTGCTGATGTGATGCAAACCATTAATATCTGTATCTACATATCTATACGAATTCCTTTATTCACATGAGCTGCTTACCATTTGTTCAGTGAAAATCTGCAGGTCTCCTGGAGCACCCTGTGCAGTGATCAAAATAATATTTATGAACTGATGTAGGCAGTGGTAATATTTGTTATGTTTTATAGTACCTTTTCTGTGAGGTTATAAATAACCCTGGCAAGAGCCTCAGCAACAATTTTTGTGTTCCTGCCAAGCTTCTTCACATCAACATGAGGCCTGAAAAACACAAGAGTGCAGAAAGTGAAATCTCAATAAACGTTTGACTCAAACAGAAAAAAAAAACAACACATATGTCTCAAATATGTACATGTTCTGTGTAACTTTGAATCTGTTTTACAGGGTAAAACTAGCCACTCAGTGCATGAAGATGATGATCTCAACAGGGACTACAACATCGGGACTAGCACAAGACAAGTAGGCCAGGAAGGGTGAAAAAAAGTAAAAAGAAAAACAACAACACATGTATAACATAAATATATGGGGATATAAAAAAGTTATTTGAAGATGCATAAACTTGCAGTAATGAACCCACCCAGCAGGGGGCTCTCCCACTCCGTAATGAGAGGAGGGGGACACTGACCGCACGTCCATGATGCTGGAACGCTGTGCCAGGCGGTGGGACGGCAGGTGTGACAGGGTGAAGGCTGGCAGGCGGCGAATACCAAAGCGCTCGTGCTCCCACGCCAACATATCGTCTGCAAGGTTAATCTTCTTATGGACCATGGAGAACTTCACCTCAGGGTACTGACTGGAGACCACCTAAGAGCAGAGCATATTTTAACAGTGTATGTTCGAATGTAATCAACATGGAAACTGCAAGGTGCACACAGTGTAACATTCCAGTTGGAGGGTCTCCACCTGCTTGTCTCCATGGAAATATTATTGCTTTGTCTAGAATGTTCCACAGTATAGCTCTCTCCATCACAAGGGAGACAAGCAGGTTACAGCATCACACTATATTACAACTCAAACCTGTGGACAGTCGCTCCTATTCAGAGAAGAAATTATTGTGTTTTTGAGGAATAGAAACAGTGTAATGAATAAATGCTAGATGAAAATGTTTAATGTCACACCATGGAACAATCCAGGCAAATCATTAACATCTCCATGGAAATTTGTATCTAGCAGACATTCCGCCAAAAACGTTACACAGTGCACCTTCAAGTATAAAATCAGATAGTATGTTTTGCAGTGCTCACCATCTCAAGCTCTTTTAACAGCTGGTACTGAGGAGAACCCTCTTTGGGAGGCTTGGACACGTGCAGATGTAGAGAGTCTCCATTGCCCAGAGTATCCAGACACAACACAAAGGCCACATTGTCCTGCAGCAGACTGGAGTCTATTGAATCACAATCACAAAAGCCAGTGAAATAACTCAACGACAGGCGTAACAAAACAATCCCAAGTGTGGTACAATGGAACGGAAAAGCTTGTCTAAATAGAGATGAAAATCTTCATTCATTCATTCATTCATTTATTTTACACATTTTAAAAATGGAGGGATAATTTATTATTTAATTCATTGAACTGCACCTGTATGGTCAAGGTTGTCCTCCAGCCAGCGTTTGGTGCCCTGGTAGTTAAATTTTCCACCACCGGATAAAAAGAACAGCAAGTTATATCTGTAGAAAACACAAGGTTACGGGATGTCATTAATCGCATCATTTCAAAGATTGGACTATATGAAAATAAAATGATATAAAATTTACAGCATTTTTTTTTCAGACACTTGACTACAACTATACAAAATAATGCTACATCTCACCCAGCATGTGTCCTCTTGTACGTGTAAAGTTTAGAAAAGAGGCGAGCCAACTCCAGTAACACAGACACCCCGCTACCATTTGAATCTGCTCCATATGAAAGCCACTGTAGAAGTTAAAAAATAATATGTTACTGACACAACAACAGATTAAAATGAAAAACTAGGTAATTGATACATACAGGAGCAACACCAAATGAATCATAATGAGCAACTACAACAATTGTAGGCAGATCTTCTCCACCAACTCCTGCCAAACGACCCTGTGAAATGCATAGTCTTTTTTAGTTATGCAACTGATCAGATTATCGAAATATGGATAATATCTGTTGATGTTGCATTTTGAGCATTGCAAAATCTGAATATCAAGTACATTACTGAGGATAAAAATGCAACAGAAGAAAGCAATTGAAAATTAAACTTAAATGTAGCTGTAATTGATATTTAACACATTTCTGTTATATTGATAGAATGTCAGATGCACATCACTTTCTGATCCCCTAAAAGATATTATTTTGTCAATATCGCCCACCTTTAAATACAAAATCTGTCTTAAACAAGTTACTGACAACTAAAATCTCTCAAAAATAGTATGAATCAGTTTCCTACCTCTAAGCTGGTGATGGCCCAGTCACTGACAGCTTTACTTTGAGCTCCACTTGTGACCATCTGGAAGCCATTTGCTGTGGCTGTATGAAGTAACACTATGAAAACACAATATGTAGTCAGTTGCTTACTTATAAAAACATGACACATTGTTTATTTGTAATTAAACCAGTTAGTCTTGTCTGAAATGCCTTTTTACCTTCAGCTGCTGATAAAGACCCCTGGGATGTGGAGGAGGTCAGAGTCTGTGTGTAGATGGACAGGAGCTCATCGTCCTCCATGGCAAAGTACACTGGGATTATGGTTTCTGTGGCCAGCATCTCTGGCTCTAGCTCCATAAATTGCTGCAAAAAAGATGAACTTCATTGTACAGTATAAAGTCAATAAGTTGTGTACTATCTAGATTACAACCGGAACAAATAAACATGGCAAGATTTTCAGTACTATCCTAAGTTATGGCTGGTACCTGTACGATGTCCTGGGGGAGTGCAGACATATTTTTGGGTAGAATGATCACCACAGCCCCCGCAGACTGCCGCAAAGCCTTCTGGTATTTCTCATATGAAAAGTCTGCCAGTCTCATGATCACACAGCGACGACTTAGTACCTCTGCCTCAACAGTGCGAGCTTCCGTGTTCAGGATGGCATTTCTTGTACCTGGAGGGTGGGATATAATTTAGACAGATTTCAAAATCACACAAATAAGTTATTTCACAGGAACTACAGGAGGAGTTCTGCCAAATTTGTGATGGCTTCCAGGTATTAACAGGTGAATGTGACCCGTAGATCCTCGATCTATCCAGTGCAAAAACCATCACTGCCTAATTTACGTTCACATAGAAAAAAAAGTGTAGGTTTACCAGCATGAATTGTGTGTTTCAAAGTGTTATTTATTATGGGTTTCACGTTGTTTCATTAAAATATGCCCCTTTCAAACATGACTGGTGGGTAGCTACAGTCAAAGGCTAACTGGCTAACACCACTGGCTTAATGGGAGTGTGCGGTGTTAGCTTCCGAGTTGTCATTGAATGGCTACCACTGAATGAATTTGACTCACAGGCTCTAACTATCCATGCTTATGCCATATTTAATCACGTAAAAAGCAAGTTGTTGACGCGGACAAGGAGTGATATAACAAACCCATAACCTCACCGTAGGGCTGTCCTTGCAGGTCGTACTGCTGCATGCGGTAAACCGTGAACTCGTGTGCCGCTTCGGCCGGGAGCGGGGACACCAGGATCAGCACCGCGGGGATAAACACGATAAAGGTGAGGGGGAAAGAGGATTTGAACATGTTGTCAAACACTTCACTGGCTTCTTCAAACATTTTGACCGTCGGATGTAGGACAGAGCTAAAAGTTAAAACACGAGTATATCCTGTCGCTCTCGGTTTAGGAGAGCTGTGCCACCGGACCCCAAAGACTCAGGCAACTACATGGGCTGCCTATTTAAATAAGTTTACATCTTTTACAACTTCACACGGGCACAAGCACAGATACATCAGTGAGTAAGAGTTTGTATTTTATGTGGTTCATTTTTTTTCTTTGCACCATTTCAATGATTTTAGACAGTTTAAACAAAGAGGTCCTTTTGGCACTGTCACGGGCACCTACTTTAGAGGATCGTAACTATGATCATTACCAGCAGGTGGCGCCATGCCCTAGATTGAATTGTAAAATCAAGTAAATAATTTTTTAGTTAATTTCTGCACGGTAATTTGTACAATATGTCCCTATTTAGTGTTGCCTATTGGCCTACTTTATATGTGTGCTACCTTCAGTCTTGCCAAACGATTAAGTAATTCTCAATAGGCGTAATTTATGTAATTTTCTTGATGAATTATTTGGTCATAACTAAAGGTCACTGCTTTTTTATCTTAATTAAAAGCTTGGTTGCATCTGGGGAGATGAGTATATTCTCTTTTTTCTGGTGGCCTTCCACACTGCTCCTGTCTGTCTCCAAGGGCTGCTCTGCTAAATGGGAGATTAATGCTGATATGATGTCCTGTCATCCCACTTAATGGACCTTGGCGTCATTATTTCCTGCTCTATGAGTAATCTATGCCCAGGATAGTGACAGGGTAAGTGGAAAAACAAAGGGACAAAACAGCATGTTTCTACTATGTTACAGACATGACCTGATTTTAGACAGATCTGATAATTTGCTTATTTTTGTCTTCTCAAACTATTTGAAATCAGATCTTTTTGAGTGCTTTAGAAATCTATTCCTGTCATATTAGTAGGTAATCAAATACAGTCTGACCATTTAGTATTGTTATTCAAGTTATACTGATAACAGGTCAAAAATAAAAATTAATTGTAGTCATGTTAAGACAAATTAAGTTCAGTGGTACATTCTCACATCTGCAACGAGGTCTTCTCTGTCCTCTTTCTTTTCAGTGCTCTTGGGAATGTCCTGAATCATTTGCTCTGGACCTCTGGTCACTAACACTTTCACTGTGGCCACACAAAGACAGCACAGTGTGTGTGTGTGTGTGTGTGTGTGTGTGTGTGTGGAGTGCCGTGGATTAAGAGAAGATTAGCCACGTAATGGCAAGCAATTTATGTCGAACATGCTTCTGTAAATTACTCCCTCTAGTTTCCCATTCCTTCCCATTGTCAGAGAATGCTGTCATGTTCTCCCCATGCAGCAGCAGGTCACACAACACCGGCCACACTATAGAGGCCAGAAAGGCCTTGGACCCATGTTGCTAAGAGAGCTGTCAAGAAACTATCGGGTTGTTTTGTTTTTTTAATTTAAATGTAGTCATCTTATATTCCAAATATACTTTGAGCCTTTCTTTACAACACAAATGTTTCTTTCATTTCTGTCTTTGACTGTGATTTGTGGTCAAAGGCTCAGAGGAGGTAATAGTCCCCAGGCTTATTAACGTACCTTAGAATTGATTTACCCATGTTTTTGATTAAAGCCAGTGGAAATAAGACAATGAAAAAGGGATAACACAGTGTATGACAGCTGAGCTGTGGTGGCTGAGGCTGTGTGCCTATTTAGTTGCACAGAGCAACAGTCGGATAATGGATGACAAGGCCTGTTGGAGCCAGCCGTTCCATTAGGTTTTGTTAATGTGGTCATCCGCCTTCATATCCACTTTCAGAGCTGCTCACTCACTCTACCCACTGAGCATGGCCCATCTCCTATCACTACTGCACACCAGTGTCTTCCTCTCTTCTTATTCACTTATTCTATCTCTTTTCCACACTGTCTTTTATATAAAATAATGATTATTTTAGAGGGTGCTGTTTGAGACTTGCCTGTGGATTTCTGAGAGTGTTTTCACATAATTGCACAAGAGAATGGTGCAAAGCGACAGAGGTTTGTATTGAATATTTTCTTGTGTTCAAATCTTTTCATGTCACTGTGACACGTGTAGCCAGTGTGAACTCCAGTGTTGTGAAAGCACCTCACACACAGGGACCCACAGCCGTCTTTGTATGAACTGTACGTTTAGTGGGTGGGACCTTAAGAAATTCATGAATGAAGACAAAGGGCGTATGTGTGTATGAGGCAATCATTTCCCACTTGCTGGGAATCTAGACATTTTAAGGACCTTGTTAAATGTTTCCTTCCTTTTTGTAATACAAACTGTGCATGTTTTACTTGTTACTAATAACAAAAATAGTACTTGTAAAATTACGTTTTTTTGCATTTCAACATTTACCCCTTTTGGGATTCAGGAAAAGGCCTATAACATTTAAATTAAAGTTAGTGAGATGCTGTATTTGTCATGGCCCAGGTTGACCTTCAGCCCGTACTACTTCATCTCTGTGTACGGCCCTTGTTTCTTCCAGAGCATGAGCCTGCTCACTGAAACTCCTGTCATATTTTCTCCTGTTTGCATCACAATGTATGCCTGTGCCTGCTGTTCCACCTCTGACCTTCTCCCTTACTCCCTCTGTGGGGGGAGGGACTCCAGAAGAGCCTAATAAACACAAAAACAAATTGTGGCAGGTCCGAAGTATTCTGCGTGGGCCTGGGCTGTTAATGTAATGAAGTGGGTTTCATGGAAATACAAGGCAATTAAACTCCCACGGTGCCTCCCGTCAGGCCAGACTGACTGACTGGGACGGGGGTGGCGAGGGGGGTCCAGGAAGAGAGTGAAAATGAGGAGTTAAGATGGGGGGCTTGATGTGGAGAATAGAGGCATTTAGGCAGCCCAGAGGAGTAGGAAGTCCGCTGGCTGTGATTGAGCTTAAACACCAATTAGTCAAGAGGCTGGCCGTTCTCGAGGTCACCCAGGGCCCTGCAGAGTACTGTCCAGACATCACTCACACCCTCCTTGTTTGTTTTGCCTGTTTGCCAAAATGATAGGGCTAATTTCAGTTTGATTGCAATTTAAGCTCACATGAGGAAAGATAGCAGTAATGTATAGCAGACTAACAAAGCAAATGATGTCTAGGCATTAAGTAATCAAGCAGGCCTGCACCACTATATAAAACATGGTTAATTAGTCAGGTCAGATTTCATCCTATTGTGTTTGTGAATGTGATTTTGATGGTGTTGCCCAAAAAGATTTATACTCAGATTGATGTTTGCACTGAGATCTGTATTTTCCGTACTATCGAAATCCAGTTTGAAAGTATTGTGAAAACACTATTTTGATATGATCCAGATCCTCCTCCTTTGTTATCTGAAAAAATACTGTTTTGAACTTGATCAAGTACGATCAAGTGAATAAATCTAAACTGGCTCGTTAACTGACTTAAGGATATTTGGTTTGAGTCCTTACGTAGACTTGGTTTGGTCCTTTTTAGTCCTGGTTTAATCCTGGTGTATTCCAAGTTTAGTTACACATTTAGTCTGAGTTTAGAACCCATTTAGATGTGGTGAAAGCGTGAATGCCCCCTAAATCTACAGGCAAATAAGTTGAAATAGTAAAAGTTACATCATGATTAGAGTTCCACATTTGGAAACAAGAAATTACAGACTAATTTTATGGTGAGTGAGAAATAGTGAGCCTGTATGATTATCAAACCCACTAATTCCATGTTCATTTCTTCCATTGGGTTGGTTTTCAAAGCTTGCATTCAAGACTAACAACTCAACATGATCTGTGGGATCGCTCCAATCAAGAAGAGTTGAAGTTGGAGCTTTGGACACATCTGGTTTGCAATTGTCCGTATCTGTGTGGATGGTACACTGTTGTCTCTGAATGATGTGGCTATGTTGTTTGCTGTCAGTAGATGCTATTTGCCAGATACAGAAAGAAAGAACTTAAAGCCAGCTTGATTGAAATTCTGTGCAAAATAGTTTCCTTCTGATCTTGTTTGCATTCATGTGGAAGATCTTTGAAAAACTTTACAGTCCTTGCACATGGCTACCACATCTTTCCAGACACATAGCTTATTGATCCAGATGCTTAAATGCCATCATCACTTGACTGAAACACGAAACATTTGCGCTCCTGTTTTTCATAAAGCCAGGGTGATCACCTTGCTGCTGGGTAGGGCAGAGACCCCTTTGGTCTAAGGACTCAAACTGGCTTTAAAACTCTCAAATCACTGAGCACAGATAACACATGGCCCAGTGCGGTCCATCCACGGTGAAACAGGAAATTAAGAAAGAGTGATGAAACGAATGAGGAAAGTGTTGAGCTATAAACAGTTCAAGTACCATGTGAACTTCTGAGCAAAGATAAGATAGTAGTTTGAACATATAACCACTGGCCAGGCTCTTCAATCTCACCAGTGCAATATTCTTTTTTGTTTTCACTTCACGCACCTTATGTGGTGTTTTAGTGAGTAACTGGGGGTCAGAGGGCTGAAATCTGAAGTCTACCTCAGGGCATCTGTGGCTGCAGAAGTAGCTTATCATTACCATGTATAGCGTCAATAGATAATGTATTATAATGTATTATTACTGTCCAAAAAGGCAACACAGAAATCAAATGCATTATTTTTTATTATTATATAACTCAAGAACATATTGATGACTTAACTACACAATTATTTTTCACTTCCGGCATTTTTATAATGATGTAATTGTGTTTTTGAGAAACAGCTTGTAGGAAAGTACACTGTGGTGCTTGTAGTCCCAGATGTGGATGTGGAAAGGGTCTGACAGGAGTCGATTCATCATCGCTCTCCAACCATCCATCATCATCAGCTGAGTGAGAGCCGGGCCAGGCCAGTTCTGGGACTTGTTCGGACCCTTTGGGGGACCACTTGGTACCACTGGCCTCAGAAAGGTCTTCCTCCCTAAGAGCAGACCACTGATTACTGCAGCCTGGAGTGTTCATGTGTTATGGTGATGAATGGAGAGAAATGGAAAAACAGGCAGTTTGCCTGATGTCACTGTAGCAGCTGAAACGTCTTGTCCAATTTGCTGTGTTTGGATTATGTGACCCTGTGAATACTCGAGACCTAAACTGAAGTTTTCACTGGTGTCTAATCCTTATTACTGTGGTTGCGCTCAATCTCCTGTTGTAAAGGCTACAAGTTGAACTTTCTTTTGTGGAAAAGGGGGGCAAGGGGTAATTAGAACATATTTATGACAAGATTCTGCAATACCTTTTCCCTCAATAGTTTTGTGTGATCTTGCAGACTACATTTTGCAGTGTGAATACATGTCCATGTTGTGTACAGGGTTGGACATGTTTGAGTAGAAAGACTCCTGTGCTATCTCTTTCCTTTAATGCAGTCATAGGTTTAAAATCCAGAGGATCTTCAGGAGTTCTCTAAGACTCACCTGTTTGTGAATGTGCATGTAACTAATTTCACCCTCTTTCCCGCACCTTTACTCAACGACGATGAAGCTACACAATGGAAGTGGAAGATGGAATTATTGGCATATATTTTGTTGTGAATAACAGTTCAGTCAATATCAAACCAGAAATTGTTGAACCTTAAAAAGGTTTTTAATGGACTAAAAGAAAGAAAATGTGAACTGGAAACACTTTCAGGATATGACCAAACATTAATCACATGGTTGGAATAAGCGATGGAATAACTGA